>VMDO01008689.1:0-82195 GCA_007922755.1 Pedetes capensis
CATACATGAGTGAGATATATGGTATTTGTTTTTAAGTACTGGCTTATTTCACTTAGCATAAAACTCTCCAGGTTAATCCATGCATCAAATCAAAGGATTTCATTCTTTTTATGGCCAGATAGTATCCCATTGGGTACCTATACCATATTTTCTATTCATTTACTGATAAATATTTAGGTTGATTCTGTATCTTTGATATTATAAATAATGCTATGATGAACACAGGAGAAGAGAGATCTGTCTAAGATAGGGGTTTTATTTCATATATGTGTGTGTATCTTGGGATCTCTAATCATGGGATGCTGGATCATAACGCAGCTTCACCCACTTTTGTTTTCTTTTGCCTTTGTGATAACAGCCATTCTAACTGGAGTGCCATGATATGTCAGTATGTTTTAAGTTTGCATTCATATGTATATGGAAAATGCTGACCACCACCAATCATCAAAGAAATGCTTTTTCAAGACAAATATTTCAGTTTTCATTTTTCTCTGTTATAAATATTATTATAAATATAGAATTTTGAGATGAGCTTAAAATCTAAAAATTACATATCTGATATTTTTTTTTCTTTTTTGTGGTACTGGAGGTTGAACCCAGGGCCTCACACCTGCATGCTTTGCAAGTGCTGGACCACTGAGCTGTGTCCCCAGCCCATTTTTTTTACTTTTTTTTTTTTTTTTTTTTTTTTTTTTTTTTTTTTTTTTTTTTTGAGACAGGGTCTCTCTAAATTACGCAGATTGCCTCTGGTCTCGAACTTGCGATCCTCCTGCTTCTGCCTCCCAAGCTGCTAGGATTACAGGCGTGCACCACTGTGCATGGCTTATATCTGATTTTTTATGTAATAGTTTTATGACATGTCTCACCCTTTTGTTTAATCAGTTTTAATTAATTAATTAATTAACTTTTAATTTGTAAATGATAAGGCCTTGCTTTGTAGCCTGCACTGGTCTTGAGCTTGCTATGTAGCCCATGCTGGCCTGGACCTGGCAATCCTCCTGCCTCTGCCTCCTGAGGCTAGGTTTATATGTGTGAGCCACCACACCCAACTTGGATCAATTTTTTTAATTTCCATATTTTTCAGGGGTAAAATGATTGAATGAGTACAGATAAAAGGGAATAATAATCAGTGGACTGACATAGTTTTATCTCACTGAACTCTAATCATCCAAAATGAAGACACTATATGTAAGTTATATAGAGCTATCTAAATTAGCCTAGAAGTCATCAAAACAAAAAATCAACAGAGAAACGTCAAATCTAATCTCCACCCTAAACCAGCTGGATCTTACAGATATATACAGAATATTTCATCCACATGATGAGGAATACACATTCTTCTCAGCTCGACATGGTATGTTTTCTAAAATAGATCATATGCTAGTCCATAAGAACTCCCTCAACAAGTACAAGAAAATAGAAATTATTCCATGTTCC
This sequence comes from Pedetes capensis, assembly GCA_007922755.1. NCBI lineage: Eukaryota > Metazoa > Chordata > Mammalia > Rodentia > Pedetidae > Pedetes > Pedetes capensis. Next base: position 1,438 of record VMDO01008689.1, read on the forward strand.
TTATCAGATCATAATGCGATAAAATTGGAGCTCAAGTGCATGAAAAATTCCAGAAACTTGACAAACTCATGGAGACTGAATAATTCACTACTGAATGACCATGGAGTGTTGATGAAGTCAAATTGGAATTTAAAAAATTCCTACAATCAAATGATGATGAAAACACATCATGCCAAAACATATGGGATAGAGCAAAGGCATTTTTAAGAGGGAAGTTTATAGCATGAAGTGCCTTCATCAATAAAATAAAGATGAGCCAAATAAATGACCTATTGACACAGCTTAAGACACTAGAAATCCAACAACAAAAAAAACAACCCTAAATGGAACATACAGAGGGAAATTACAAAAATAAAGGGAGAAATATCTCAATTAGAGTCTAAAGAAATAATTCAAAAAATTAATAAGACTAAGAGCTGGTTCTTTGAAAAGTTTAATAAAATAGACAACCCTCTGGCTAACCTCATCAAAAAGAAAAAGGAAAAATCTAACATAGTACGGATTATGAAAGACAATGAATCCATAACCACTGACTCCAACGAAATACAGAAAATTGTCAGGGATTACTATGAGAGACTGTATTCCAAAAAATATGAAAATGCAGAAGAAATGGACAAATTTATTAACACGTATGACCTACCAAAACTATCCCCAGAAGACATAACTGACTTAAATAAGCCCATTACACATACAGAAATAGAAAGGGTAATTAAAAGTCTCCCAACAAAGAAGAGCCCAGGTCCTGATGGATTCACAGCAGAATTTTACGAAACTTTTAAAGAAGATATAATACCTGTCTTCCTCAAATTATCCCAAAGAATAGAAAGGGAGGGAACACTCCCAAATACATTCTATGAAGCTACCATCACCCTGATACCTAAACCAGGAAAAGATTCATCTAAGATAGAGAATTATAGACACATCTCCCATCTGAATCTAGATGTAAAAATATTCAATAAAATTCTGGCAAACAGAATACAGCAGAAAAAGATTATTCACCATGATCAAGTGGGATTTATACCACAGATGCAAGGCTGGTTTAACATATAGAAATCAATTAATGTAATCCAACATATCAAGAAACTGACAAACAAAAACCACATGATCATCTCAATTGATGCTGAAAAGGCCTTCGATAAAGTGAAACGCCTTTTCATGATAAAAACACTGGAGAAAATAGGTATAACAGGCAAATACCTTAATTTCATAAAAGCCATTTATGACAAACCTACAGCCAACATTATGTTAAATGGAGAAAAACTAAAACCATTTCCTCTTAGATGTGGAACAAGACAAGGATGTCCTCTCTCTCCTATTCTATTCAACATAGGAATTGAAATCCTGGCCAGGGCAATCAGACAAGAGAAAGAAATCAAAGGGATACAGATTGGCAAGGAAGAGGTCAAATTATTATTTGCAGATGATATGATTTTATACTTGAAAGACCCCAAAACCTCAACCAGAAAACTTCTGGATCTAATTAACTCCTTCAGCAAAGTTGCAGGCTACAAAATGAACACACAAAAATCAATAGCTTTTCTTTACACCAATTCCAAACAGGAAGAGAAGGAAATTTCAGCAAAGATACCATTCATGATAGCCCACCAGAAAATTAAATACCTTGGAATCAATCTAATCAAAGACCCTTCAGATCTTTACAAGGAAAATTTCAAAACCTTAAAGAAATAGCAGAGGACACTGAAAAATGGAAAGACCTCCCCTGCTCCTGGATAGGGAGAATCAATATTGTAAAAATGGCTATCCTACCAAAAGCAATCTATAGATTTAATGCAATACCCATTAAAATTCCACTGACTGACTTTACAGAAATAGAAAAAATGATCCAAAAATTCATATGGAACCACAAAAGACCACGTATAGCCAAAACACTTTTAAGCTGCAAATCTAATGCAGGGGGAATAACAATCCCTGACTTCAAACTATACTACAGGGCAGTGGTTGCACAAACAGCTTGGTACTGGCACAAAAATAGGCCCGAAGACATCTGGAACAGAATAGAAGACCCAGAAATACCTCAACACACCTATAGCCACCTGATTTTCGACAAAGGAGCAAAGCAAGTAAACTGGAAAAATGACAACCTCTTCAACAAATGGTGCTGGGAAACATGGCCATCCACATGCAGAAAAATCAAAGCTGACCCCTGTCTCTCAATATACATGAGAGTTAACTCAAAATGGATAAAAGATCTCAACATAAAACCAGAAACTTTAAAACTTATAGAAAGCAAGATAGGCAATACACTCTATCATATAGGCATAGGAAAGTATTTCCTTAATAGGACTCCAATTGCTCAAGAAATTGCAACAAGAATAGATAAATGGGATTACATGAAATTAAAAGCTTCTGCACAACAAAAGAAACAACTAACAGAGTCAAGGAAACCGCCACAGAATGGGAAAAAATCTTTGCATTTTATACATCAGACAAAGGTCTAACTACTAGAATTTATAATGGACTCAAGAAAAAACTCCCCCAAAACCAAACAACCCAATACACAAATGGGCAAAGGAACTGAGTAGACAGTTTTCAAATGAAGAGGTCCATAAAGCCATGAAACACATGAAAAAGTGCTCAACATCCCTAGCCATTGGGGAAATGCAAATCAAAACAACTCTGAGATTTCACCTTACACCAGTAAGAACGGCCAAGATCAATAAAACAACAACAAATGCTGGCGAGGTTGTGGGGAAAAGGGAACACTCTTACATTGTTGGTGGAGTTGTAAAATGGTCCAGCCACTGTGGAAATCAATGTGGAGGTACCTCAAAAAACTAAAAATATATCTACCATATGACCCAGCTATAACACTATTGGGAATTTATCCAAAGGGAGATGGGTCATCATACCACAGAGACACCTGCATCTCCATGTTCAATGCAGCGCTTTTCACAATAGCAAGGATATGGAATCAACCAAAGCAACCTTCAACAGAAGAATGGATAAAAAAACTATGGTATATATACACAATGGAATACTACTCAGCAATCAAGAAAAATGAAATAAGGTCATTCGCAGCAAAATGGATGGAATTAGAGAAAATTATTTTAAGTGAACGAACACGAGCTCAGAAAGAGAAACACCACATGTTCTCACTTATATGAGGGAGCTGATTCAAAATTACAAGAAGGAAAAATCCTATTCAAAGGTCAGATCATAATAAGGGGGGGAGATGAGAATGATGTCAATATAAATGGACTAGAAATTGCATGTAATTGTTCTAACAAGATAAAAACAAAGACCACTACAGGAAAAGTTTCTATCTTAAACAGAACTGGAACCCAAGGACATATAGAAAAAAACTACTAAGTAAAAGATAGAGAAGACTTAGATGGGAAACTTAGATGGGAAGGGTGGGAGGGAGAGAAGCATAGGGGAGGGTATGGGGTAACCTATATGAATAATGTTTATCAAAAAGCATATATGGAATTGTCACAATGAAAAGCATGTCAAAATGAAACACATTAATATGTACATTAAAATTTTCTAATAAAAAAAATAAAAAAAATAAATTAGCCTAGAGGATTTATTCTAAGATAGAGGAATGTGATTTTTTTTTAAATTAGGATCTCAAACACTTTTTCCCCTTAATTTCATTTGTTACTGTGCCGCTTTTATTATCACAAATATAAACTGGTTTCAAAAGGGCTATACAGATAGACATTCTGTATTAATTTTAAAAGATGAAGCCTTGATTATTATCATGGCTCAATCTAATGCAACTAGGGAAAAGATGTATATTATGCAACCTGTAACATTCTAATTAATCCTTAAGTGTGGCAAATTCATACCAATAGTCAATTTATATGTTGCTCAGTGTTAGAATACTTATTTGCATGTTTATGAATAATGTGGCATGGATGATACTTACTCTCATATAAGTATATCCTATTCTATGTCCAAACATATTTAGCTTTAGAATGATTTATTTATATTTGATTTAGGCTTTGTGATATTCTGGAAACCAGATAAATATTTGAAAGTTATTATTGAAATGTCCTGTAAAACCCATTTGCAAGAAAGAAAATAGCTACCTTTCAGCTCTTGTGGGCCATCCCCAGTTCCAACCTTTAGAAAACAATCAGGGAAATTGATGGGAAAGAGCAGTGTAGGCAGAGGTGGCCTCTTGCCATCATCCTCACATGTGAGGAGCCAGGGCCAGGGCTGGGGGAAGCACAGTGGTGGTGGTTGTGAGGCTTCAAGAATATTTTTCTCTGTACTGTGGCTAGGCTTGAGTATAAATGTGCAAATATGAGTAAACAATCAAATATTAGTCATTGTCAACAGATGAGTTAAACTCAATGTGTGATGACATCTCTGTCACAGAGTCTTCTTTGCTTTGAATTCTTTGTAATTTATGGAGTGCTACCATGTGGTAGGCTTTGAGCTTAGTGTTCCACATCCAGAGATAAAATGAAAAATTCTGTGCATCACAAAGGCATCATCTGGTGGAATAGATGGTCAACTAAAAAGACTATTAAAATACAGCCGGCTAGAGGAACTCACAGCTGTGGAAACATAGTCACCTCACCCAAACTGGGCTGCAGGACAGGAGTCAGGGTAGATGTGAAGAGTCAGGGACTCCTAGGTTGAACCACAAAAACGTAATTAGGTCAGCCAACCTAGGAAGGGTGTAGGGAAGCTTTTCTGGCAAGGAAATCACCTGGTGCAAAGGGATGAATACTCAGAAAGATAGCTTGTGGGGCAATCTTAAATAGTTGGATGCAGCTTGGAAAATGGGTTGATTTTAAGGGAATATGAAGAAGCTGGAAAGATAAAAACATTTTATTACTTTAATCTGGTAATACAATGTCAGACTTTGTCCTGAGGTTTAAAGATTAAACATCATAGCATTTTAGGTAGAAAGTGATACGCTCAAATCTACGTTTTAAAATAAATACTTTCCTCCGTGAGTAATGGAGTAGAAAATGATAAGACTTTAGGTGGACAGTTTATGAGACTGTTCTAGTAATTGAAGACAGAGATGTTATACTGGCATCATCTGAAATCCTCATCCTAATGCATAATAATGCTGTAAACAATAAGGAAGTAGAAGCAATAGATCCTAGAGGTAGACTGAATATTGAGATAAGGGATTAAGGATGACCCTGAAGTTTAGAGATTGCTTACCACGTCCCTCTTTAAAGTATAGCACAGTTTATAACATAGTCTTTGAAGATGTTAGCTTTGTTTCCACTTTCTCTTCCCTTCATATTATTTCCTCAGACCTTTGAGAAACTTAAAAAGGTTAAATAAGTTCTCATAGACATTATCCTTTCAAAGTCAAAACTACATTTTAGCAACTTGTGAGTTAACTCATTTCAAAAATATGCCTAATTCTTCACAGACAACAGGTTTTTCCCCACACCAGTATTCAAAAACGGTTTATAACAAAGTTGGCGAACACTCAGAAACAAAAGAAGAAAATGCTCGCACCATTGTGGAACTATTCACACTTCAATGAAGAGCCAAAATTGGTCAGAGATCAGATTAAGGGAAGAAAATCTCTTGTTTCCTTTGGTTAGCATTTGAAATTGTGTCAGTGTTTTTCTTTATATCTGTAGCAGATTTCTTCTCTCTCTCTCTCTCTCTCTCTCTCTCTCTCTCTTTTTTTCCCCCTTTTCTGGTCTATGATGAAAAGTGTCTGCAAAAGCACTTCTCTTTTAAATTAGAGGATGGAGTTCATGCCAGTAGCCAAGTTCTGAGTTTATGAAATGCCAAGTCCAGAGAGCACCTAATCTGGCCAAGTGTCTCCTTATCAAATTTAATGTGTGGCCTGTGGTTCTTTCTGAAATAACTATTGTTTTGCCTTTTCTTTTCAGGATGAGCAGAAGCTACAGGACAGTTTAAGGCAAGGTGCCAACATAATTGCTGCCCTAATTAAAGAAAGAAATCTTGGATTTGTTGGCCAGCTACTGGTAACATGAAGAACACAGACAGAAAATCACCTATTAGAATCCTAAAAACATCTATCCAGGTGTATCTGTTGTGTTTTATTCTCCTCCTTCTCCTCCTCCTCCACCTCCTCCTCCTCCTCTTCTTCTTCTTTTTTTTCTTCTTCTTCTTTTTCTCCTCTCTCTCTTTCTCTCTCATTGTATGTGGTAGAATGTTTACGTTCTTTTCTAAATCTTATAATTTGTAGAATGCAATGCTTAGATTCTAAAAGTGGATGTTTGAGTTATGAAATTGTGTATGTCAGGTATAAACTGCCTCAACCAGAAACAAATAATCCTTCACATAACCTTTTCACAAAGCCCAAAAGGTTAAATTGAAATAATGATGAGTGATCTAGTCCTTCAAGGAATGAAAATTTACAAGACTTCAGCTGTTATTCTTTATATTAATAAAGAATGCTATAATGAAGCTAATGAATAAGCTTCACTATTATTCTTATTTCTAATCTTCTCCTCTCACCATGTGATATTTGTCTTTTTGTATTGGAATTTTCCACACCTTAGAATTAAAAAAGAAGGGTAAGAGGAAATTGAACTGATATCCTCACCATTTGCCTCCTATTACTCAAGATCCCTTAAGGGGATATCATCTTCTTCTGATTTTCTACTATGTTTAAATTGTATGTTTTCTTTGGTTTATGAAACACAACTTTGACTTACATTATTTTAAGGAGTCTTCTAGTTTTTCTGAATACATTTAAAAGGAGTCTGGAGATATTCATAAAAGTTCAGGTATTTTGGTCAGTCCCTAGTTGCTACTCTTCTGTGAGGCAGAGAATCCATTGCTTGCCATAGTGTCTTTAACAGTTGTGCATCCAGTCATTAGAGATTCACTTTATTCTATATAAACATTTCTTTTATAGAAATAGATTGGATCAGCTCATTCCAGGGCTTAGACTGCATGTAGAAATTATAAAAGGTGCTTAAAATGTTTCCAATTAAAGATAGACAATAAAATACCTATCATGTAGAATTTCTTCTTTACTATGTTAGATTAGTTTCCCTATATTTCTCAAGTGTCAATATAGTAGCAGAGTTTATATTTTACATTTAAGTAATAGTGAGTAACTATAATGGACATTGAATAATTATTATAATTTATTTTCCTAAATTAAATGGGTTGTTGGAATGTAGGCTGGGATCTAAATTCCAGGGCTCATGACATTTTCTCTCCCTAGGGATGTTAAGAAACATAAATCAGTTTAAATTCTTAAGGGTAGAAATATATGGACAGCATGTGGATTTTGCTTAGAAGTTCTATGTGCCTATTGAGGTGGCTGGCGGTGGGGTGAAAGGCCCTAAAGCAAGGTCTACATGCTATGCTTGTGGAAGTCTTTAGGTGAAAATGTTTTAAGACTTTGAAAGTACTCATAAAGGCAGGAGAAAAGTTACCAATGCTTTAAAGAGAGGGTGAGTGCCTTAAGAAAGAGGCAGGCAACTTGGTATGTCCACAGCACAGCAAAATCATACTGCAGAGTGCTGGCTAAAACAGCATAGATTTCAGTTTAATGAAGGACTATTATACCAGACAAGAATTTATCCTGGAGCAATTAGTGATTTGCAGCATTTAAAATTAAGAAAAAATCCCCCCCATAACCTTCACTTTTTAGATGAGGAATTAGGACTCATGAATATTAATTACCTTGCCCAAGGATATGAGGCTGCATTGCAGCAAAAGGCATGGCTTGACCTCAGGAAGGTGCTTTAAAGTCATATGCACACAGAGCAGTTACTCCTGGCAAAGACTTCCAAAAGAGAAGGTTTGAGATATAATCCAGAAACTCCAAGTGACCACTGAGGAGTGGACAAGGAGGGAGGGCAAATCTGTCCAATGACCAGATGAAACTCCTAGAGCTTCTGGCTTTCCAGCTAACCTTTCCAGCATACAGAAATTATAGGCAGGGGTTAAGAGAATGGAGAGACAGACTGACCAAGAGATAAAGATAAATTATTCTATTGTTTAAGAGATCCAAAAGTAGCTTTACAGTTATGTTTTCAGAACTCTTTGAACATTTAATTGCTTTAATAAAAACTGTCCATTCTTACTTTATTTTCCAAAATCCCTTTAAGAAATAGTAATTATGTTTCTGGGTGGCTGAAGTTGCCTCTACTTGTGGGAAATTTTTTGGAAAGACTATTATTTCTAAATTTATGCTATTCAGTTAAATACAATTTAAAGGTAGTCATTTTAGGAATACAACATTGAACAATATGATCAATTACTTTTACTGATAACAGATTACAGGTTTTTTTTTCATTAAAATGCACAGTTTAAGAGGTGCCTATTTTTCAGTATACTAATCTGCATATAAGAATCAGAGTCCTATATCCTATCAGAGCCTTGGTTATTGTTGTTATTTTAGGTATTTTGCATTGGTTTAATAGGGAAGTTCCATGTCCATGCTAATTTAGTATAGCAACCAAATTTTACTTCACACATAAACATAGTAATTGTTTTATGAAAATCAAATTATAGAACATTTTCTTATGAATATTTTTTTGTTGTTGTTGTTAGGTGCCGTTGAGTTGGTATCCCACTCACAGTGGCCCTCTGTACAACAGGAGAAACACTATTGTCAGTGCTTCTCTGCTGTTCATAGGGTTTTCAATGGCAGATTGATTTTTGGGAGTGGGTTGCCAGGCCCTTCTCCCAAGCCTACAGCACCTGGCGTTCCCAGGTGGTCTCCCATCCAGGTACTAACCAGGCCTGACCCTGCCTAGCTTCCGAGATCTGACGGGATCGGATGCCACAGGCCTATGGCTGCAGGCACTATGAATATTTTAAGAATATATAAATTTCACATTTCCTTAATGTTGAAACCCATTTTGGATTTATGGAAGCATAGATCATAACATTTTAATTAAAACATTAAAAAACTATTAAGAAGAAGAAAGACCAAAGTTATTTTAAAAGTTTAATTTGAAAATAAACAGAATAAATGAAAAATTTAATTGATTGAGAGTTTGTTAGCATGGCTTAAAGTCAGTGTAGTAGAAGTGGCAGTGCAGATGGTGTTTGGCATTGTACCATTTGTATGCATTCTTATATATCTTAGTTTCAAACTTGTGAAAAATTTATGCATATTTTTGAGATGAAAAATAAAAAAGACTAAAGAGTAAATGCAACATATAAATAGTTGAATAAGTAAATTATTGATATTTTATAATCTAATTGCATTTTCATTTATAATTAGTATATATGTACCGATGTTTTCAAACTAAGTCACACAGTGTCAGCAACAATAGGCATAAACATGTGCCTGGCACAGAATCAGGTTGTGTTTCATTCTGCTGTACCTAGGATTGCTATAAATTGGACTTGACGGCACCTAACAACAAGTGACGATTAAATAAATGCAGTTTTTGCAAAATACAACAATGTAATGGTTTATATTTCACAAAGACAGAACTTGATTTCCATATCTGTTCTGTTCAGAAATATTTTACATTGGAAAACCATAAAGCTGGATTAGATTTTTTCTTCTCCTTATTTTTAGCAGATTTTGTTTAGCAGATATAATGCCTGCTAAAGATGTAAAGGTGCTGGGATTTAGCTCAGTTGGTAGAGTGCTGCACTGCAGTCTCTGAGGTCCCAAGTTCAATTCCCAACACCGCAAAAATGGGAGAAGGACCTGGCAATCCACTCCCAAGGCAATCCAGAAAAACAGTCAGCCATTGAAAACCCTATGAGGGTCGCTATGAGTCGGATACCGACTCGACGGCACCTAACAACAACAAAGGCGTAAAAATTATACCTGAGTACAATGGGAAAGAGTATTGTGATTTACTAAACAATGTCTGTGGTGAGTTGTATCATTGCGCAGAAGTGTTCCTCTCCTCCCCTTTCTTTCCACTGGGGGAATAGTGTTTACCTCTTGACTGTGGGGTTCATCACGTGACCTATGTTGAAAAATACAGTGGGTCTGCAGTGACCATGTACCACTGAGACCAGGACTGGAGAAACCCCATGCGTTTCTGCTGGCTCTCCTTTGCTTCTGCCACCATCATAAGAAGAACATGCCTAGCCTGGCCTACTGACTCCAGGAAGAAGATAAGAGCCTGGATCAGCTGACTATCAGCTCCCCATAAACAGATGCAGAGCCCAGCAAGATCAGCAGAGCCACATAACTCAGTTCACTAGACCTCCAGCAGATGTGTGAGCTAAATAAATATTTGTTGTTTATTGCTGGCGTTGAGTTTTGTGTCTTTTTATTGCACACCAGTTGGTAACCAAAGAAAGAAAATCTGTAACAATGTGTGCTATATCTGTCCTCACAAGCCTAGGAAGTTTTTGGAGACACATATTTTGCTAAAGTAGAATGTTTGTAGGAGAATTGTTTGTCAGCACAGTGATCCTAAAGTGCTCTGGAAGGTTCTGAGGATAACTCATTCCATATTCAGTAGTTTCTTAAGTAGAAAAATGGACTTGAATGTTTTAGAAAAGTTTTTGAAAGAGGTGAAACTTTCTTGGATATGAATACTGAGTTAAAATTATAGGCATTTAATACAATAAAAAAGCTAAAGCTTATAGAATGATTACCCGCTATGTTCCAAAAACTGATCTCAGTCCTTTTCATGTATGTGATAATACATGCTATTGTTCTTCATAATAACTTTGTGTACTAAATAGTATAAGCTTCACCAGGAAACCAAAGCACATGCAATTTTGTTGTTATTTAGTGGGTACTGGGAGGATTAAACTCAGCTCCTTGGGCATGGTAGGCAAGTGCTCTGCCACTGATCTAAATCCTCAGCCATTTCTTTTACTTTTTATTTTGCAACAGGATGTTGGTAAGTTGAGCAGGCTGCCCCTGGCCTCAGACTTGCAGTCCTCCTCCTTCAGCCTCCCAAATTGCTGGGATTACAGGTATATGTCACCATACCTGGTTTAAAGCACATACATTTTAAGTAACTTATTCAGAGTCAGCTAAGCAGCAAGTGGGAGAAGAGAATGAAATTTGCTTATCTAGCTTCAGAGATCATTTTCTTTCTTTCTTCCTTCCTTCTTTCCTCTCTCTCTCTCTTTTTCTCTCTCTCTCTGTCCCTCTGCCTGCCTGCCTTTCTTTCTTTCTTTCTTTCTTTCTTTCTTTCTTTCTTTCATTTTACTACGGTTTGAACTTAGGGTTTCACACATGCTTTGCAAGCACTCTACCACACAGCTGCACCTTCCAGCCTATTTTTTACTTTTTATTTTCAGACAAAGTTCTTGATAATATAGGCTGCTTCTGGCTTCATAATCCTCCTGCCTCCATCTCTCAAATTGCTGAGATTACAGCCATGCACCACTGCGCCTGGCTCTGAGTTTATATTCTTAAGCACTATACAATATTACAAAATGTACTATTTTAAGATCCCTTAAATAAAGTGGATAAAGCCCATTACTTTTAGTGTTTCTATATTCTTCCTTTCCTTTACCCATCACCATCTCAACAAACATAGTTTGGAACATCCTTGATTCTGCATGTGAAATCAGTGTGGGTGGACATTCACATAAGATTATTGTCACCTCTGTGAGGTCTAAAGTTGTTGGCATTTCCTCAGGCAATGAATGATAATAAACATTTGGATAACAAAAGTGGAAGATGAAAAATAGAAGCAAAAGCTCTCTTGAGTATAGCCATTTGTGCCTCAACAACACAGCAAGATATGAAAAGAAGTAGAAATCCATTTATGAGTTTTCTAAGAAAGGAATTTAGCTCAGTGGGTAGAGCACTGCGCTGCAGTCTCTGAGGTCCAGAGTTCAATTCCCAGCACCGCAAAAATGGGAGAAGGGCCTGGCAATCCACTCCCAAGGCAATCTCGAAACAGCCATTGAAAACCCTATGAGGGTCGCTATGAGTTGGATACCGACTCGACGGCACCTAACAACAACAACAACAACAAGAAAGGAAAGTCTAGAGAAGTGATCAGGAATGAGAAACTATACAGTCTTCCCTTGCCATGAGATTCTTTTAATAACATATGTTCATCAGTGTTTTTTCCCCACAGTAAAAATTTAGTGAATGGTGGCCAGTATGATGAGCAAGGCCTGAGTAGAGATAGATTCTCTCTCTCTCTTCCCATCTGAAACATTGGATTCTTTGATTTTTATAAATGTCTTCAAAATGGAAATGCATTATGCAAGTTAATTTTGTACTTAATGAGGATATTACCAAATAATCTGAACAGTCCTTAAAACATTCGAGTCGTTTATCAGCATACATGAAGCCAGGCTTGCTTAATGCCACTTTTTTTTCTTCCAATATCACCTTAGTAATCCTCACAGGATTTCTGCAAAATAGGTCTATCAACTTTGTGCTATGACAATTGTGAAAAGGCAGATACAGAGATGAAGGACTCAGGATCACCTAGCACACCCAAAGCCATACTCTACTTTGATCCCTACTTTGGAGAGTTTTTAGGAAATGGGATCACAAATAGGAAGGGCTATTCTTTATTTAAGCTTAAAAAATATGACTTAAATCTACATTCAAAATTTTACCTGGATGTATTCCCTCATTTTCCATTTTTCAAAATTTCATTTGAGCCCAGAGGCAAAAGCTTCAAAACAGCAATCCTAGTGATTGTTTGCAGAGACATGATTGGAGATTCCACATGGGGGCCAATTTTGTAAAAATTTCCACTAGTCTGTAGACTGTCATAATTGGGTTATTTGGATAAGGTTTGGCAAAGCATCTAGTAGATTAACTGAATGAGGTTTCTGGAACTTTGCCATTTTGGAGTTACCCATTATGCTCTTTGTTCTATCTCATTATAAAATGGGCTATTGAAATTGGTTGGTTTATGGGTATGTCAGGTTTATATTTATAATTTTTTCCTTTTCTATTCTTTACATCTGGGTTCTTAATTTGGTTGAAAGCAAACTCTTCAGTCTAAGTGAATAACAAAACATCCTTTTTTAGGAGGAAGAAATAGATGATAAAATTTCTGTGTTAGTAATTTTCTTCAATAGATTGGAGGAATTTTTTTCCATCCTGTGTGTGTTTTTAAGACCCTGTTAAGTTCATAGTTCCTTTTTCTTTTCTTGTTTGAATAGAAAATCATTCTCTTTAATCCCACCTGAGTTTTTAAAATGTATTCTCGAACTGCCCACTTCAGGAATTCAGTTGCCTGTTTTACTGAATGGAGGTATGTGTGACCTGATGGTAAAAGAATGCTATTCAAAGACATTTCCGCCTGTTTGTTTCTTGGATCAGTTACTATTCACATAAATCTGGAATGAAGCCAAAATATGTAAACAAATTAAGAGTTTCGAGTATCCCAGTGGGAATATCCATAAATTGTGCCATAAATCAGGCATTTAAGATAAGTGGAATATGGTATAATAGGGAGAAGCAATAATATTCCAACTATTCCTGACTCTGGTTTGGGAATCTTAATGAATATTAAAAGATTTGGGTTACTTATGCTGTTATGCATAACATCACTTCTTCTCAAACTTGTTGTAGTAAGGTACTGTTGAGTAGGGTCCAATTTATAGCAAGTTTATATACAACTCTCAAACCTATGTATATTGCCTAAATTAAATTTTATATTTATTTTACTAACTTTTTGGGATTTTTTTTGGCAATTCCTGGGGAGGTTGAACCTAGGGTCTCCTGTATGCTAGGCAAGTACTCTACTACTGAACTGCACCCACTGCCCCCTTTTTATTTTGAGACCAGATTTCATTAAGTTACATAGGCTCCCTTTCTTTGAACATGTGATCCTCCTGCCTCAGACTCCAAAGTTGCTGGGATTACATGTGACATACACGTATGTGACATCGTACCTGCCACTAACTTTTAATTATTGCTTAATATCAAACAACTATTTGATTCCAAAGCCAATGTTTTATACTCTTAGCCCATTAAAATTTATAATATGTAATTGTTGTGTTGTTGTTGGGTGCGGTCGAGTCGGTATCCGACTCATAGTGACCCTCATAGGGTTTTCAATGGCTGACTATTTCGGGATTGCCTTGGGAGTGGATTGCCAGGCCCTTCTCCCATTTTTGCGGTGCTGGGAATTGAACTCTGGACCTCAGAGACTGCAGCGCAGCACTCTACCCACTGGGCTAAATCCCAGCCCAATATGTAATTAGTTATCATTAATAAAGAATTAATAATTCTTTTTGTATAACTGCATAAATCAGTGAATATGGTAGAGGACAATTTGAAAGACTGGACATTTTCCCCTTAGATCTTCGTAAATGCCCACTTTTTTTGGAACTGTCATCCTCAGCATATGAACTGAAACCATCTTGAAGAGATAAGAAATGTGGCATTTTCTAGCGTTTTCATTACCTTTTTTTGTTGGTTTGTTTTGTTTTGCAGTTCTGTGGGCTTAAATCCAGGACCTCACTTATGGTATGCAAGTGCTCGACTACTGAGTTGCACTGCCAGCCCTATTTTTATTCTTTATGTTGAGATAAGGTTTTGCTAAGTGGTGCAGGGTGCCCTTGACCTCAAACTTGTGATCTTCCTGCATCAATCTCCTCAATTGCTGGGATTACAGGTGTGCACCAGGGCACGTTTTTCATTATCTTTGACCCAGGGTTGAAATTTAAATCTAAAACTCCCTTTTAAGAAAGAAAATCCCAAAATTGACAGTATGATATTTTCATTAATATCTATATGTGTATGTATTGAGGAAAAGTATACAGAAACAGAGGGGAAAAGCACATTTTTAAAATGTAGGCATTTTTTGGAAAGATTTCTAAAACAATTACAATATGAGTTTATGCTTTGTATACATATACAGGAAAAAACTTCTGGAGTCTAGGTGTGTCTGATTTTGCAAAGTGGGAAAATGAAGAATATCTCTAGTGCATATATGTAATATATACATGTTTATACTAATAATTATACACACATAATTAGCAGTACTCATTGGTGATGCAATTGAACACTTATGATTGTTTCTTCTTTATATTGGTGGCCTCACTAACCTGTGACATAAAAATGAGATTACACTTCCAGTTGTTTCATTTCCAAACCCAGCTTGTTCTGTCCACATGATTTCTGCGAGAAACTAATCTGACTCAGTGTCCTCCTCAGCAATTTCACACATGCTCTAGAAGTCCTTCAGTTTCTTCTACTCTTTTATCTGATCACCATGCTCTTGCTCCTGTTGCTGATAATGCTCCACTGGGCACTGCCACTCCCAGTCTTAACTGTCTCTGTGTGACCACCAGAAGAACTGTCTTTGCATCCAAAGAATCAGTCTTGGATGCTCTTCCAGCTCACATGGATATTCCAAACTCAGGTTATGCAAGTGATGGAAGTAGAGGCTAAACTCTTCCTGACACCATAATCTTTCTGTTACAAAAGAGATATGTACTACCACCAGACAGAACAAATGTAGATTCTTCACTCACAATTGGCCTGTCTCCACTTGGTTCACTATCAGAAACATGTTATATCTTTGAATGTTTAGGCCCAACTACTTCTGAACCATAAAGCAAGGAATGCCTTATCCTTGACTATACCCCCATCAGAAGAACTTGCTTTTATTTATTATATCAAGATTAAATACTCTCAAAATGGATGATACCACTGCCACCCATTCCTTTCAAGAAAAAATGCTCATGTGTCCAATAAGCTAAACACAGAATAGTGTAGTTACTAATACATGTCTCAAAGGATGGAGTTTTTTTTTAGTTTTAGCCATAGTCAACTCATGGCACTCTTATTTTCTAAAAACAAAAAAAAACAAAAATCATGAGAAATATTTCAGGAGACTTGAATAAATTCAAAAATAAATTATACCCAGAAACACAAGTATGGGCTAAGTATGTAAAAGATGGCTTTTTTCATTATAAAAATCTCCATGTTTTATTATGTAAGAAGCTCTTGGAAGAAAACTAGTTATTTAATAAAAATTACCATTAAGGTGTAATTTGTTGTTGTTGTTAGGTGCTGTTGAGTCAGGCCCAACTCATAGCAACCCTGTGTACAGCAAAACAATACACCCTCTGATTCTGTGTCAGGCACATGATCTTATTTACATTTAAGCCCATTGTTGTAGACACTGTCAATCCATCTAGTTGAGAGTTTTCCTGTTTTCATTGACCTGTCACTCTCCCAAACATGATGTCCTTCTCCAGGGATTGGTCCCTCCTGACTACACATCCAAAATACTTAGATGCAATCTAGCCATCCTTGCTTCCAAGGAGCACTCTGGTTGTACTTCTTCTCCTTGCCAAATAATTTTCCCATATTATCTGTTGTAACTTTCTTGACAACTCAATGATCCACACATTACAGAAGAGTTGGAGGCTCATTGAGACCACGAGAAGATTCCAAGATCACATAGCTAGTGTGCAGCATAGCCGGTACCTACAGCCTATATTTTCTGTGTCCCCTCTATACTGCTTTTTGTCAGTGGGATCTAACTATGATTCGAAATAACAATAAGAAAATAATATCTGGTGATAAAAAGGTTTGTAGCACTTACTCAATTTTGTTCCAGTTTTTTTTTCATTGTTGTTTGTTTTGTTTTTTGCGTCTCATTATCACATCAATCTTAGGAAAATGTCAGTCAGTCTTTGGCAGCAGATGCAAGTCTCCTGGTCATTAAGATGGGAACTGCATAGCAGACCAAATCCTAGTCCCTAATTATTCATAGATCATCTATAATGATCAAGACCTCTAGTTTTTGTGGAAATTGTATACAAAGATAGAAAGTAGGATCCTGTTTTCCTTGACACATCTTCTGGAAATGTGGGAAAAATAAGTTAATGAAAATGGAAAATAGTATATGGTAAAAGTGAGGTGTCATTGTTAGTGATAGTTGAGAGGAAAGACATTTCCAACATGTGAAGCACAGAGAATGTTCTGTTTTACCATGTCCTTCACACTCAAGATTTGGCTTACGCTTCTATTAAACTCTTTCCCTGAACTTTCCTGTGGGGCAGCACCAACTTCTTCAATATTCACAGAACACACGTGGACACCTTCATTTACTGATTACATATTATAGTGAAACATTCTCCTTATGCTTATTTGCTTTTAGAATGTAATCTCCATGAAGGGACAAGTTAAGAAGCGGAAAGAAGGAGGGAGGGATATAGCAAAAGGAAGAGATGATGGGAGAAGACAGGAGGGGGAAGAGGGACAAGGAGGAGCAAGGAATGAGAGGGTGACCTCAAAGTAAACAGTCCAACTTTAATAGTTCAGGAAATAATTATAATAATACCAACAATACCAAAGAATGGTAACAATACAAGTGGTTAGATTATTCATGTAACACTACTGATAATGCAAAAAGATAGATCATTGCAGAAAAAAGTTTGGATCTAAATCATAATTTGGATGCAAGGGTTTATAGAAAAATAATCCCACAGAAAGACATGCAAGTAGAAGAGAGACCTTTGGTGAGGGGATGGGAGAGGGGGGAGGAGGTGCACAAGTGGGTAAGGGGGAAGTTATCTGTGCAAGTACAATGAAACACATATATGGAAATGTCACAAAGAAATGCATGTTAGAATGAAATACATTAAATTGTACAATAAAAATTTCCAATTAAAAATGTAATCTCCATGAGGCTAAGCATTAAGTTTGAGGTATCTGGTTTAGATACCTCGTTAACTCTAGATTTAGTTGAAAGTAACACTAATCTGCTAAATTTCTTTCAAGAGTAAAATTTAATTCTGACCTACTAGCAACACCAACAGTCCTAAAATTAAGCCTTTATCTGTTGGGCTACACACCCTTGAAGAATTTGCAGCCTTTTTACTTAAACTTAATTGAAAACTCAGCTTATATTTCTACTCTCCCCCAAGCTTGTGCCCCAAATTTATATCTTTGTTGATATTACTGGTGTTTGCAGTGCTCTCTCCTTTGGAGTTTTGGATCCTTTTCTTTATTCTCTATGCAGCTATCTGTGTTTCTCTGATCTAGCTATTAAGTCTAGGTTTGCTCTGTTCTTTCAACATCACTTCCGTTTATGTCCTGGTTACTACAATCCACCCATGCCCTGTATATCATGTGCTCCTGTAAATCACTCCCTATCTCCTGATCAACACTATGTTCTTTTGCCTTGTGACTTTGAACACATTGTTCCTGGCTGATGCACCCTCTTAGTATATATTTTTACACATATTCAATTTGTTTCCTCATCTATACTTCTGTAGTAGTTTGTTTTACCACTAAGTGATTTAAGAGTTGAGGGCATGTTTTACATATCTTTATTTCCTTTTAATCTAGAATAATAAATGTTGGAGACAGGTATAAAAGAAATTAGGCTAGCAGAAAGGCAGACTCAGCATCAGTTGAACCTCTCAAATTTTCCAACCCTTCATAAACTCTATAAATAATAATAATACGGTCCTCATTCAATATTCTTTTTTTTTTTTTTTTTTTTTTTTTTTTTTTTTTTTTTTTTTTTTTTTTTTTTTTTTTTTTTTTTTTTTTTTTTTTTACTTTGGAGTGGAACTCAGGGCCTTGCACACTTTGCAAGTGCTCTGCCACTGGGCTGTACTCCTAGCCCATTTTTTAATTTTTTATCTTGAGATAGGGTGTTGCTAAGTTACACAGGCTGCCTCCTGTGTAACTGGCTTTAAACTCTGGCCTTGAACTCTCTATCTTTTTGCCCCCACCTCTCAAGTCCCTGGGATTACAGGCATGCATCTCTGCACCTGGCTCCTCATTCAGCATTGTTGACCTACTCTCTTCCATAACTCTACTTCCATCTCTAGCAACTAAGCCTGCCATTTACCTTTCACTAAATCTTCCATCATCTAAGTCCACTACACTATTTGAAGTCTGTTCCTACCTTTTAGGCCAACATATACCTTTGGTGCCTCAGACATGTTGCCTTTCTGACCACATGCCTTCCCACCTTCTTGCTGCTACACTTTGATGGATGGCCTCACTCTTCTTGGGAAGGCATCACCTACCTTCTCTTTATTCAATTGTTATCCTTCCTACAATGTTCACCCCTGTTACTGCTTGACTACCACATCTTTCCTGACCTTGGTCCATTATTTTAGGATTTATAAACCATAAACTCAAATGCACATTATTTGAAGAGTTGGGGTACATAAAGTGGGGTGCACTAATTCACATCATTTCTCTTCAATTTGAGGGAAAATACATGTCTTAGTTTATAACTGGCTGCTTTAGAAGGCCTAGCTCTGCTTTGAACATACAATGAGCATTTCATAGACACATAGCACATGAGTTTGGCTGGGACTGATCATGAAAGCATTGTCTCCTTTGAGAATGGCATAGAATTAACTTTCACTACCATCTCTCTATGTCAAGCACTGCAATAGATGCTTTTCTGTACTCCGTTTCATCTACTGGAGAGTACATGTTCTCTAGCAGTTTCATTTTTACTTTTTCTGTTATTCAGTGCCATTGAGTTAGATCCGAATCATAGTGACCCTGTGTACAACAGAATGAAACACTCCCCAACACTGTGCCATGCACATGATATTTTTGTGTTTTAGCCTAGTGTTGCAGTCATGTGTTTCTTATTTTGAGTCATGCCACATCAGCAAAAGGAGGTCCTAGTGACTTTAGTCCACTCCCATCATTAAGGTCAGCTCTACTTTGAGGAGGCAACTCTTACCTTCTAAACTGGGGCTGGGGGTGGGGGCTCATTTTCTTGCCCTATATTTGACAGTACTCCTCTGCTATTCATAGGGTTTTCAATGACTAAATATTTCAGGAGTGGATTGCCCAGTCCTTCTCTCTAGTCTTAGTCTAGAAGTTCATTTGAAACCTGTCCACCCTGGGTGTCCCTGCCAGTATCTGAAATGCCAGTGGCATAGCTTTCAGCATCACAGCAACACATAAGCCTCATAGCATGGCAAGCTGACAGACATATAGGGGGTCATCCTTACTTGTTGTTGTTAGGTGCCGTCGAGTCAGTATCCGACTCATAGTGACCCTCTGTACAACAGGGGAAAAACTAATGTCAGTACTTCTCTGCTGTTCATAGAATTTTCAATGGCAGATTGATTTTTGGGAGGGGGTTGCCAGGTCCTTCTCCCAAGCCTACGGCTTCTGGTGTTCCCAGGTGATCTCCCATCCAGGTACTAACCAGGATCGACCCTGCTTAGCGTCCGAGATCTGATGGGATCGGATGCCACAGGGCTATGGCTGCAGGCCAAAACTATGTCAGCCATCTTTACTTAGCATGACCTATTTCTTTTGATAATTTTACTTCATATGCCTTATACCCCATTATGGTGATGATCTATAATTTTTATTTAAAGGCTGGAACTTAACTGTATAGGAATTAAACAACATTCTCATAACAGAGAGAAGAGAAAAGAATGTAAGGAAGTCAGTTGTCAAATCATTTATGAATGGCCACTTAGCACCATATCAAGTGAGTGCTCTTAAGAAGAATGCTTAATGTCCTGTGGTAATTGCATTTGTAACAGGCTTTTAAAACACTAACTTTCCTTTGAAAGTTACCTCTTTTCTTCAGTCCTTTCCTGAGGTATACAAAGAATTCAAACAAGCTGTAGAAATCAATTTTATATTTGCTGTTTTAATGGAAGCTAAGCTCCATCTGGTGGTGGTATTTGCTTTTGCGTGTGGACTTGAGCATACGCACTGACATCTGTTAAGCAGGGAAAATAAATTTACAGGATCTCTCTATACATATCCATTTATGGACATATGTATCACACACGTGTGTGTTTTTCAGGTGTTTCTCTGTCACAAAAGTTGTAAAATATTCTTGTTCTTAGTTGTATTGATATTTAAAACTTGACATTTAGCATTTGATTATAACAAATATTTCACTCTCAAGGCTCTCTGTGATGACCAGCATGATCTTATTGTGAAAATTACAAACCAATTTTTTCCTCTTACCTTTGCCTCATGTCAAAATTATTTTCAAAGGGATTTTATATATGCTTTCATAATGAAATTTAAAAGCCTCCCTTACTAATATAAAATCATTAAAATAAAATGAGGAAGTGTTTGGAAATATAGGTCATAATGTTGGCTACTCCAGCCCTTTATTCAATACATGAGTGTGCCCCATCTCACAAGCTTGGGAATGTTGTTCTATATACTTTCTATGTTGAGTGACATAATTTTGTATCTTTTAGCTTTATAAGGATTAGAAACTAAATTTAGCCAGAGTTAACACCCTGGAAACTCTATCTGGATTTAGTACACAGATCTGTTTGTCATGTTTGTGTTAAAACTGTGAAATTGCCTACATTTGAAAGCTGAGAAATTTCATTATAAAAATGTAGCTACCTAACAATGAAGCACCCTTTTCTTACAAAGCAAGTGATCTCAAATTGAGGAGTAGTTAGCCCTTTTTAGAAGGCACTAATTTTCCTTAGGCCTCACTACTCCTTAGTGCATCATACTCTGCCTCCTTTACTGTTCCTTGCCTGGTTTCTGTAGCCATTTGCATTTATAACCACTGTAGTGCATTTGTGGTGCTTATCTGAGTACAGTATAATTTAGCAGAAGGAGAAAGTGAAGAGAGATGAGTCAATAACTGACAATAACATGAAGGAAACTTTCTAAACACAAGATATAGAATTGCTTTCTCTATGATTTTGGTATATATATGTATATGTGGTTTGATATA
The DNA here is from genome assembly GCA_007922755.1 of Pedetes capensis. Classification (NCBI taxonomy): domain Eukaryota; kingdom Metazoa; phylum Chordata; class Mammalia; order Rodentia; family Pedetidae; genus Pedetes; species Pedetes capensis. The sequence continues at coordinate 22,965 of VMDO01008689.1, forward strand.
TATATATATATATATATATATATATATATATATATATATATATGATGTGGTTACCTTAACCAAGCTATTTAAAAAGCCTATCATTTCACATATTTATCTTTTGTAGTATATTTGTAAGTATATTAAGATCTCTCATAGCAAATTTCAAGTATATAATACATTTTAATGAACTATAGTCTTCATGGTATATATTAGGTTTATGGGATTGATTCATCTTATAACAGCAGTTTTGTACCCTTTGATACATATTCCATCTCACAACTTCTGAAAAACAACCTTCTATTTTTTGTTTCTATATATTCAACACTTTTTAGATTCCACATTTATGTGAAATCATGAATTATTTGTCTTCGTGTGTATGGTTTATTTCACTTAACATAATGTCCTCAAGGGTATCCATGCTGTTGTAAATGACAGAATTTCTTTCTTTTTAAAGTCTAATAATATTTCTGTCTGTGTATGCAGACATTTACACCATCTTTTCATATTTTCTTTATCAACCCATCTACAGACACTTATCTTGTTCCTATAACTTGGCTATTGTGAATAATGCTACAATGAACACAGAAGAGCAGATGTCTCTTTGAGATAAAGATTTTATTTCTTTTGGACATATACCCAAAATTAGGATTGCTGGATTGTATGATAATTCCATTTTTAATATTTTGAGGAACCTCCAGTGGTCTTAGTGCATTTTGTTCTGCTATAGCACAGATTGAGTAATTTATTTTTAAAAAATTATGTCTCACCATTTTTCAGGCTGGGGAGTCTAAGATTGAGGGGCTGGAATCTGGTAAGGGATTGCTTGCTGTATCATGCTGTAGCAAAGGGCAAAGCACAGGACATTGAACTCCCAACCTTAAGCCCTTTTATCACCTAGCATAAATCTGTTTATGAGGGTGGAGCCCTCACAAGCTGAACATCTCCCAGTAGACCCCACTCCTGAAACTTACTGGGGATAGTTTTTGACACACAGCTTTAGGGCCACACAGTTTAAACTATAACACTCCAGTATAAACCTTTTTTTTAAATAGAAAGCTGAATTTTAGCGTATGATAAATCACACTTTACCCTGACTAAATCCTACAACTTTGTACACATTTTTGCTTCAATCTTTTGTAAATATTTTATAAATTCTTTGAGGTCATTTAGGCTTCACATAGGGCTCCTCTGCCACTGAGGACTAACAAAAGTAATAGCCACACTAGATCTTCCATGCAGTAAAAATAATGTTGCATACAAAGAGAAAGAAAGATTTTTAAAAATTCAAGTGAACTATTATTTGAATATATTTATCTGCCTAAACTATTTGCTATTCGGCACAAATCCATTTTGGATATTGTGGGCAATGCCATTATATAATGGCAAAGAAAATAACCATTTTATGTTTGTAAATTCATGAACTATTAATAATGCATTCTTACTTTGTTAACCCTGTTAACAGTGTATTTTGTAAATGGCTTCTCAATTCTATTGATTTTCACTCTTTTAGTGGCTACAGTTATGCTGAGATACATCCTAAATATGCAGTAAGGACAGGCCCCGTGGGAAAGGAAGTGAAATCTCAGGTTCTTCAGGGAGTCCAACAAGTGCGTGCTACAACGAGTGGAATTTGGATTTGGTCTAAAAATAACGTCTTAGCCAGTACTTATCCCCATATGGAAACTGTGGTTTTGAGGTAGTGAAACTGAGGTAAAATTTGAATTGACTGACTACAAAGTACTTGCGTCGCAGGAGCTATGGACTAGACAACCTGTAAAGATCCTTTCTACTTAGGAACGTGAGAACTCCCAAGTTAAGATGCACTGGCGTGTACAGGGAGGTTGCTGGGAGTTCTATTCAAAACCTGACCACTAGAGGGAGTAGAACATCATAAATATATACATACATTTGTTGCCTTGCTTCTGGTAAATTAAGCAGGAAAGCAAAATTCAAGTACAAATACCTAGAACTTATTTCATACTTTCTCTAATATTTTTCTCATTCTTATCTTGTTGCATATCCTAATAAGCAAAGAAAAATTATGCTAAGAAATATTACTATTTAGTATATAATATTAAACCACTACTATTTTTTGATGTAAAATGTTCGGACTTTAAAGACATTATATAAAAATGAAATTTAGATCAATTATTTGTACCTATAGATATAAAATATCTTGGGATATCAGTGAGCTTCATCACATTTTGTTAGATCTGTTGTTATTTTATTTGCCTTGGATATAATTTGTAAATTTACCTGTTACTCTGCCACTTTTTGTTATAGCTTTCCCAGACATTTAACATAAACTATTTCACTGAGAAACTGTTTTGGTTATATTGAAGAAAAGTCAAACATTTAATTCTCAACACTAAAAAAAGATATTCTCTTCCCTTAGGAAAAATAAAAATGGATATTTCTCAAGAGTAAAAGCATTAGTTCTAGGATGGATGGTCTGAATTTTACCTTTTCTTCTTTCATTAATGTTTCATATATTTTTCCTGGTTTCTGTAAAAATTAAAAATATGATCAAATACTATCATAAATTTCCAAGTTTGTTTTGCATTGAATTTTTCATGTTTGAATATTTAAAGAAAAATGAAAAATAATTCACATAATCTATTTTGAAAATTGAACAATAAAACAGTATTTGAAAATTTTAAAAATCTATGAAAATTGAGATATTAGCTCTTTATATGGTGAAATACATTTAAATTTGTGTTTACATAATTTTCCTCAAGGGAAACATATACCTGGTTATTTCAAATTTATTCATAATGAAAAAAATATATTCTTAGCATCTTAACTATTTGAGAGCCATTTCTAAGTAATTTCTTTTTTGATTACTTATTGTTGGCATCGAGGGCCATAAAGAAGTTTTCCTCTGACTCCCAAGTTCACTAAAAATTGTGTCTTCTGTTTAAATGGAAATATTTTCTTTCTCTTTTCCATTGTAACACACACACACACACACACACACACACACACACACGCCTCCATAAGTGATGTATCATGGAGACAGCTAGGTTTCCTGATTTTACATTACCATTTAAAAAATGATTCAGGGTGCGAGTGATTCCTTGACCTGGTCTTCACTTCCTTTCTGACCTTGGCCTTCCCTTCCCTGAATGATATTACGACTAGGTCAGCTCTATTTGTAAGTAAAACCGTATCTCCAGTCCACTTCAGAAGCCAGGTTTATTTGTTTGTATTTTTATTTTATTTATGTTTAGAAATGTTCAGTGTGAAGCTAATACATCCTGGTTGTAGACAACCAAAAAAATGTGAATAGTACTGAAGGATAAAATTTAAAGGCAAACACATATTTTTCTTATTTTCTTAGACCTTGCTATCCTCTGTGCAGTTTGAATCTTCCCAGATATTTTCTAGCACATGGTATTGTGTATATATACACATTAGTATATGTGTATATTTCCTTTTTTTTTTTTTTACAAAAGTGGAGTCATGTGAAAAATACTCCCTAGTGACTTGACTTTTCTACTAACAGTGTATTTTTAAGATGTTGCTGTGTGAGGACTTACAAAATTACTTCATTTGCGATAGTTGCATTAAAATTGCATATTTTACTTAGTCTTCTACTGCTAGACATGTAAATTGTTTCCAGTATGAATTATCTCCAACAGTGCTGCAATGCACTTGGAATTTTGTGCATTTCCTACATTTTCATAAATAAAATCCTATAGATATTGAAAATATGGCTGGCTTGTTATTTACTTTTTATTCATGGCCTACCTATTTCCACAAAGGTTTTTAAATGTGTGTTTTATGTAGTTCAATGCTTCTGAAAGATATTTACTTTTAACAACAAAGCATATTGGTGCCAGCAATCAAATTTCAAAACAAAAAATGTTATTTGGATGCCTCTTTACTAGAAAGTGAAAGAATCATTTGTCTCAATAATTCAGGTAGGAAACTCCTATGTAAAAGATGGAAGGGAGAAAAATATCCTTGCTAGTTTATCACAATCACCATGTCTCTACATTAGATTGATCAAAGATGAAGTTAACTATTGGATATTAATATTTTTATTGTTGATTAAATGGCAAGCGTTGAGTAGTTGTTTAAAAATGTAACAGGCACATACTCTGGATTATTCTGTTATAATTAAAAGCACCAAGCTAGATATAGGCAAAATAACATGAATATATTATAAATATTTTATTGAATGATGAAAAGTAATGAAGAGAATGAATCAAACTCTCTACAAATCAATATTTGTTGATTACTGCCTTACAAACCAACACAGTTTACATTGAAATATACACAAAATAATGGAGTGCACAAGAATTTATAGAAATTCAAGGATATTAAATATAAGCATGGTGCTAAAGGGGAGAGTGAGTGGGATTGGGGCATAGATATAACATAGACAATTAACAGAAAATAAAACAGAGTGAGTTTATAGATGATATTCTCATATTTTTAGTGATAATGGAAATGTCTGCAGAAATGAGTGCTTCATTTCCTACACTTTCTAAATTGTCTTGCTTATGGAATTCTTTTTTCTTTCAGAATTAAGCTTATTAGAATATAGAGAAAAGATCAAAACTAATATTCATCAGGTGCACTGATTGAAATTGGAATTAGTATCCAGCTATGGTTCTGTGGCAGAGAATGCTGGCATATCTTGGAGAAAATTATAGTTGGAAGTATTCTGAGTCCATTGGGCTATTGTTCAAAGTACTTAAACTTCTGGAAAGATGAGAGGTACAGGATGGTATTAAAGCTTGCTTATAATATGACCTCAAAGTAAAGGAACGAGAACAGCCCAGGTAACCAGCTATTTGACCCTTACAGGCTATTTGAAGTATCCCAATTCCAAGAGCTGGGTGTTGAGCCTGAAAGTAGATATTATTTTCCAATAGGCAAGGCCCAGAGCCAAGGGAAGCTAAAGACTACATCCCAAGTGAATGTTGAATTCCAACAGGTAAAACTTACATAGCACTTACTATGTGCCAGTCTTATTTCTGAGCACTTTTCACATGATGATCATTTGATCTTCAACATGAATCTATGAGGTTGTAGTTGAGAACAGTAAGCCACAGAGAACCTAAGTAATTTACTGAAAATCATCTGATTAGTACATGTTGGAACTGGCACTGAAATCCAGGAGAGTCCTAAGGAGCCTACGTCCTTAACCAACCCAGCCTTTTTGAAGAGGCTGGAAGGTGTGAGGAAATGATGAATGCAACCATCCCCATATGTTGGGTTCCAGTCTGCTTGCAGAGGCCCTGCACAGTTGAATCCAAGGGAAGGCCTGGCAGGAGGTAGAGGGTAAAGTTAGGGAGGAGGAGTTGGAAAATCCTGGAAGGTGTCATTGTAGGAAGCAGGAGTGCTGAGGAGGACCCTTCAGTCCCTTTATGTAACACCGAGGTTTCAATCCACTTCATTACTGTGACCATAGAGCAAGTGTCAGAATAATGAGGGTGGCAGGGTAGAGGCAGGATTCTCGAAACGTGATCCTGTTTGTTTTAATGAGGTTGGCAGCCCTCTCTGCATCTCCTTTATGGATGGATAAAAACCCCAAACATCACGAGCCGGATGTTTGAATGTTTTTAAACCTTGTAATTTTGTAAATTGTCTGTTCCTGGCCTCTTCCCCACACTCCCCCCCTGGCTGAATGTCATGATGTTCTTCATCTCCACTGACTTTTCAATGAAGAAGTGTAATTTGAATTTGTTTTCTCAGCTAGGTGATGGCAAAAGGATATTTATGGTGTTGAAGAATTCAGTTTACCCTCCGACATGCAGGATGTGTAGTATATGTAAAATCCTACTCTCCAGGATATATCCTTTCTGCTGAGATAATAAAATTGATCAGATGTTTTGAGGTTAAATAAACTGTTGTAATAATCTGGCAGCTGCCTGCTGATTGTGGTTTTCAAAAGCAATTACTCACTCTGGAGGCAATTTTGAACTCTACATTTTAATTGAAAAAGCTAATTGTAGGCTATTGCTCTTGATTTAGCATTTGATTTGGCATATTAGGAAGTAAAAGGACTTGGGGAGAGAAAGGGAGAGGAAGAGAAAGTACACAGGAGTGTTGCTGAGCTCAAATTCCTGTTTATTTGTGAGTGTTTTCACACCGGATGTATTGTATGCTCACTGGAGAAAATGCGCTCGCACCGACAAGTCTCTGAGGGATCCATCAGAAGCTGACCTGTAAAATCCTCAGTTTTGGTCTGTTTTCTCCCCCTCCCCACAAGGTGTTTGTGGGGGGAGGAAGAGAGATGATATAAATGCTAGTTTTTAAATTTTAATCCAAACCTGATATTTCAGGCAAGCATTTTCCAGAATATTACCAGATCATGTTATGTGCTGTCTGACCAAGAGCTCATTTCATAAATTCTCGGAAATATTAATGGATAGAGATTCACTGTCATCAAAACACATCTAACAATTTCACTAAAATTCAGCAAGTTATGAGACTTGTTCATAGGAGCTCCCCACAAGAACATATCAAGCTAATATTGGAATCATTAAAATTCTTAATGATTGTAAAAGAAGACAGCTATACTAGAATTTTTCATCCAGGACGATTAGTTGTTGTTGTTAGGTGCCATGGAGTTGGCTCTGACTCATAAATGACCCTATGTACAACAGAACCACACACTTCCTGACACTGTGCCATGCCTGGCATTATGTCAGTGCTTCTCTGCTATTCATAGGGTTTTCAATGGCTGAATGTTTCAGGATTGTTTTCAGGAGTGGACAACCAGGTCCTTCTCCCATTTTTGCAGTGCTAGGGTTGGAACCCAGGGCCTCACAGTGAATAGAGGAAGAACTCTACTAACTGATCTATACCCCAGTGAAAGACAATTACAAGTGTCCTTAAAATGGCTGAAAATTGTTACAATCAGTCTGAGAAGTGTGAGAAGTTATTTTTCTTCAATTTTGTTCCCAACTAGAAATAAACTTAGTACTTCCAGACTGGGCTGGGATTTAGTTCAGTTGGTAGAGTGCTGCGCTGCAGCCTCTGAGGTCCCGAGTTCAATTCCCAGCACCGCAAAAATGGGAGAAGGACGTGGCAACCCATTCCCAAGGCAATCCTGAAAACAATCTGCCATTGAAAACCCAGGGTCACCATGAGTCAGACACAACTCGATGGCACCTAACAACAACAACAACAACAACTTCCAGGCTACTTAGTACAGATGATACTGTGCATTTTGGAGATACCTGTACTGTAATTTTAAAACATAAGTATGTGTACGTATGTGACTTCTTTGGACTTTTTGATCTGGCAACTGTACTGGAATTTTCTGTGAATCAAATAACATGTTAGTCTAAATGGGAGCTGAAATGAAAAGCATAAATATATGAATGCATTCATTTTATAAGATGCTTTAAAATGCTAGTTACATATCATTTGGAAGTTTATTTTTAGACATTTTGTGGAATACAGATTTGGCTTGTCATAGTTGGTTGATATTTTCATTGACCCTGTAAATATAATCTCTATATATCAGCTCTCTGATCTGTGAAAATAAGATAAATATTCTTTCCACACACTTTGTGCTCAGAACTCCTCTGTTGAAACAATAAGCAAGGTTGTAATATATGACTGAGTATTGCTTCAGAACCCAACCTGCTCTTTATCAACAACAAAGAGCAGCTGACATTTATTTGGCATTTCAGTATCAAATTTGAAGATACTGTACTTAATGAAAAAAAGAAACATCTGTGTTGATATTATGAGAAATATGAATATCAGCAGAAATATCAGCTTCCTGCTACATAATTCCAAGAGCCATTTTTGTGACCCCCAACATCCATAAAGCTACCAAAGTAAAATGACTCACAAACAAGGATAAGAGACCTCATAGCTATATAAAGAGTTCAATTAATACATTGAGTTCTTTCAAAATATTTTAACAGAAAATCTGTTTATGCATTTATTTATTCATAGATCTCTACTTTTGGCAAAGTGCATTGGCTTATTAAATGGAAAAACAACTTTTGTGGTGAGATTAAAGACACTTTTTTTTTTTCCCTGTGGGAAAAATGGCTGGAGAAAAAGGTAGACTGTTAATGATAATATTAGCGGCAGAATATGGAGACAATGGATTAACACTTTAGTCGTAGGAGCACTTCATACTTGAAGAAAATATTTGCTCACATAATTTTTTTTTTAAAAGAAGCCTATGAAGTTGTTGAGGCAAGTCGGTTACGGGAAAGACATGTTTGAAATGATAATTTTAGAATGTGGATTTCCAAAACAAAACAAAACCAAGAAACACTTCTGGCATAATGGTGTAACCAGCATTTCAAAATGCTATATCTGGATAAACAAGATGGGATTATATCTTAGGTATAGTGCATAGTTTTTACTTTAGACAAAGTATAAAATTTTGATGAATTTCAGCTTCCTCCACTCTAAATTATGGGGATAATAGTAATACTTATTGGATTATGGGCCAGATTACATGAGCTACAATTAACCAATACAAGATGATACTGCCAGATATGTATTAGCTATTATCTCATTACACAAAATCTTTTTATAAATATTTTTATAAGTATACAAAAAATTTATAAAAAGGAATTTCCTAAAAATTACTAAAAAGAAATTGTAGAAATCCAAACACAAATTTACATTAGACATGAAATATTGAACTTCGATCTCCAGTAACGTTAACAATAAATATATAAATCTATAATTTACATTTAGGTATATGGATAGATTTTAGTTGTCTAAGCTTCTAGGGAAAAATGGGAGAGTTGAAGAAAAATGCACTTTTAGGAATTCTTGCACCTCATTAACACACATATACCATTACAATTAAATTACTAAAACAGGAAAAACACATTCAAGAATAACTTTTTGTCTCGAGGTAATTGCTCATTTTATTTCTATGTAATATATTTTGATTTTAGATGAAATCAGTGGAGAATTTGTCCCTTTTCAAGAAAGACCAGGAAAAGGATCAGAATTGCACTGTCGATGTAAGTGCAACTTTTATGACTACTAATGGCTATTGGGGTTTTGTTGTAGTTGAACTCCACGCTCTAAATTTCTGTGTAAGTACTTGGTTTATTCTTTTCTGTCATCGGCATACACACATTTCAGTCTCCCCACCACCTCTCTACTGTTACCTGGATGCTTCTGCATTGAAAAAGCTTGATGTGTGTATGTGTCTGTCTTTCTATCGGTCTCCCTCTCCCTTGAGGGACCTCGCAGAATGGCGTGCAGGTCAGCAGCTACTACCTGCGTCAGGATTGGGTTCACTGAGAGTGCTAGCCAAAGCAGAGGCACAGCGCTGAGTTTCTCCAGTTACTTGGTCCATCTGCTCTCAGCACTAGTGGAGGTTTGATTTGAAGATTGCATTTTACTTTGCAGACGTCCATTTGAGTCTTTTTGAGATAGTTTGCTGCAAAGAAACTCTGGCTACTGCTCAGGTGAAACAGCTTTCTTTCCATAAGGTTTCACTTTACTGAAGGTGAGATCCAAGAACTGCTTTTTAATGGCACAAGGAGGACTTCTACAAGATGACTTGTGAGGATTTCTTTGTTCGATCTACTTTCTTTCATTTTGCGTTGGTTAAGGGACACCAGATAGGATACTCGCTTCACCCTGCATGCTTCTTGTCAACTATCTTGCCTTTCACAGCCCGACTACACAGGGAAGTTTACAGCTTTCCATCGGAGCCTGCCAGACCTAGGTGTTATGCACCATACCTCCAGGGATCATTACCATATGGTATTTTAGGAGAGGACACAGTTCATTTCAATGCAATTCAAATGAGCAGATTTCTTTTCTTTATTACACCATTGCATTTGGCGGCAATCCACCAGAGGCAGAGTCTAACTCTCAAAGGAATGCTCTGCCCACTCTGTCCATTTAACAGGACATTTGGCTCCAAAATCTAGTCGGTTGATCACACATGGGCAACAGATGTGTGAGCATGCGTAGCGAAAATAAAAAATAAAAATTCCCAGCAGTGTACTGTGGGAAATGTAGCAGAACTACTGGAAAACAGGGACACAAAAGAAATCTGGTACTAAAACTTTGACTTTTGTCGTTGGAAGGCAATGTTTCTTGTTAATCTTTTCCTTCTTTCTTAGGAGGGAAATGTACAGGTTTCCATGATTATTTTGCAATGATTATTCAGTAACACTGGTGAGGAAACTTTGTTCATTTTCACAGACCTCATCTAGTAAAGATATAATTCTAAATATTTGGGCCAGACTTTGTTGGGCCCATGCCTTTCAGGAACTGAGCGTTGGCATAATTCCACTAAAAAAAACGCACCCATTTATAAGAGAGGATATCAGAAATATACATCCTTTCATCCGTGCCCCACAGGCTTACATGGAAAGAGAGAGCACCAGCTGTTTTTCTCATGGAGAATAAGGGTTACTTGGGGAAATCTCTCTTCCTGTTTTTATATGGACAACTAAATTGTTGCATAGCCAGTTAATTTTGGTTAGGTCAACAGCACAAGGTTAATTATTGGAAGCTTCCTCTTTTGCCCATGTAAGACTAATAGAAACCAAAAGAAGAAAATGAAATATAGTGACTTATTCTAGAGGTGGTGTTTATGTATGGAGTTTTTATTTTGTTTTTATTACATTTGAAAAGATTTTATACTTATTTTTGTCTTTGAGGCAATAGTCAGGGATTTTGAAAAACTTAGTAATAGTGAACTTAAACAGATTCAGAAAGGATTTTATAATCTGTTCACATTTAGAAAAAAGTATTACTTTATTTTTAATGGAAACATTATAAAAGCTAGAATCATTTACTGAACTATGAGATAACTTTGAAATGATGTTTTCTACCTCTATGATACAATTTTGCTATGATCAAATTTGCTAGAATAGTTTTATACCTTTAAAAAAGCTGTATCACGATGTTATATTCTCTTTCTAACCTTGGATTTGTGAACACATCAAAAGGCATGTAGACTGATTTCATTCAATGTACTATTTTTTATCCAGCAGCACGTTATTATATAACCTCAGAATAAAGCAACTGTATCACTGTTGATATATTTCCACTTGTGTCCTTTGGATCTGGCCAGCATTACATATGGAAGGAGAAACCCACCCTGTATTGTTTTAAGGATGGTTTTTCATTCATATCCTTGTTGCTCTTAATAAATGTCCTAAAGAAAAATATTCTGCAGCAGCCACTCATAAAGAAGTAGAAAATGGCAAAACCACAGCATAGAAGGAAACCTATGTGAAAACAGTGGTTGTGTCTTCCTGGATACAGAAAACAAATAGAACTTTTGAAAGAGCTTGCCAATATATGCCTGCCAAATAAAATATTGTTTTATGGAGTCAGGAAAAAACTAATTTTAAAGGTTATTGTAGGTTATTTGTGGTCACTTCTGGTGTGCATACAGCATGATGTCATCCTGAACTCTTCTCTATTTATATTTCAGTCTTAGAGGTCTTTTGTCTAAGAATTGATCTCAGCTACTAGAGACATCAAAAATACTCTTATTATTCAATACTCATAAAAATCTAGACTGAAAAAAATTAGAGTAGATGGAAAAAAGTCCCAGCCAAGCCCAGACAAGAAATCATTCAGAAAGATCCATCTTCTGAAATCATACCTGCAATGTGGACATCTTCTGAAGACCCAGTTTCTGGAGAACTTCTCAAATGCATGGAAAATGGATCTACTAGAAAATCATTGCCCTTTGAGTGGGGGTAGATGAGACCCCTGCCAGAGAATCTCCTCTGAGGAAGAGGAGCAAGGGATTCCTGGCACAGTCCAATGTCTTTCTTCTTCTGAGTAACCACAGCTATGCCTCCTAGATATCTTTCAGTTTACTTACACGATCTCTAGCAGTAAATTATATTCATCCTTGTAGCAAGGCCAATTTTTTTTGTGGGCTGCCTTCCTTTCTTCCTTCCTGCTTTCCTTCCTTTCTTCTTTCCTCCATTCCTTCCTTCCTTCCTTCCATCCTTCCTTCCTTTTTTCTATCTTAGAAAAGCCTTCTTTCTGAACTTAATCCTTAGCAAAGTAGGAAATCCCAAATCATCATTGGATGAAGATAGAGTAGAAGGCCAGTCAGATGTTAACAGTCAGAAAGAGTGGAAATTGAGGAATTTTTTGAGAATAAGAAAAGCATTTGGAAGCGGGGTGTAGTGGCACATGCCTGGAATCTCAGCGACTTGTGAAGTAGAAGCAGGAGGCAGCTTGAGTAATGTAGTGAGACCCTGACTCAAAATATAAGATAAAAATGGGTAAAGGGTTCAGTCTAGTGGTAGAGCACTTGCAAGGTATGTGTGAGGTCCTGGGTTCAACCCCCAAACACCACAAAGAAAAACAAACAAACAAAAACCATTTGGAAATTGTTGTTGTTGCTGTTAGGTGCCATTGAGTTGTATCCAACTCATAGGGACCCTCACAGGGTTTTCAATGGCTGATTGTTTCGGGATTGCCTCAGGAGTGGGTTCTCCCATTTTTTTGGTGCTGGGAATCGAACTCGGGACCTCAGAGACTGCAGAGCGGTGCTCTACCAACTGAGCTAAAACCAGCCCATCATTTGGATATTAGAAAGAGCATATTGTTGTTGTTATGTGCTGAGGAGTCAGTATCCAACTCATGACCTTACATACAACAAGTGAAACACTATTGTCAGTGTTTCTCTGCTGTTCATAGGGTTTTCAATAGTGGACTGATTTTTTGGGAGTGAGTTGCCAGGTCCTTCTCCCAAGCTTACAGCACCTGGTGTTCCCAGGCTCTCTCCCATCCAAGTACTAACCAGGCCTGACCCTGCTTAGCTTCAGAGATCTGACATGATCGGATGCCACAGGGCTACGGCTGCAGGCCCAGAAACAGAATATAGTTTTACTGAAATGTGAAAAATATGTTTATGTTTAATGGAAAAATAACACATGAAAATTCATATCCAGATACTGAGCTAACATCATTTGTACCATTTTTATATTTATTCATTCATTCAAAAAAAACAGCATCTTTATGTGCCATGTACCTTCTCCTTACCATGCTGGCATCTGATCCTTCTTGATCTCAGAAGCTAAGCAGGGTTGGCCTGGTTAGTCCTTGGGTGGGAGAACTCCTGGAAGTATCAGATGCTGCAGGCTAGGGAGAAGGACCTGGCAGCCTACTTCCAAACAGTTATTGAAAACCCTATGAATAGCAGAGAAGCACTAACAATACTGCTAGGCATGGCACAGTGTGGAGTAGTGTTTCTTTCTGTTGTACATACGGTTGCTATGAGTCAGACCTCACTTGATGGCACCTAATAACAACAGTGACAACCCCAACAACAATAATGTGATAGGCATCTTGGTGCTAAAGAAAAAAAGAAATATTAAGTTATTGAATACAGTTGTTATTGTCATTAGGTGCCATGAATTTGAGTCTTACTCATTGAAAACTATATACAACAAAATGAAACACTTCCTAACACTATGCCATGTCCAGTGCTATGTCAGTGCTTCTCTGCTGTTAGCAGGATTTTCAATGGCTGATTATTTCAGGATTGTTTCAAGAGTGGGCTGCCAGGTCCTTCTCTCATTTTTGCGGTGTTGGGGATCGAATCCAGGGCCTCAGAGCATGTGGAATGGCACTCTACAAATTGAACTAAACCTCAGCCCCATAGAATACAGTGGAAAGCATTATTTGCTAGAGAAAAATGAAACAGAGAGGAAAAATGTGGAGCGCTGGGATGGTGGAGTTGTCATTTCAGTTTGGTGATCCTGTGACACCTCACTAAGAAAATGGCATTCGAGTGATGCAGGAACTTGTGGGAAAAGTGAGCCATATTGCTGTCTAAAGAAGAGCACTGAAGGTATAGGAGAAGTAAATAAAAAAGTCCTGAACCAAGGGGACATATGGAGGAAACACCGTACAGGCCAGTGTGAGCAGTATGCCTGTGGACAAATTCACATAATATGCACTCATGTGCAAGCACATCTCTGCCCTTCATCCATAAAGGTGCTTCCAATGCCTGAGAGATTTGGAGCAAATATTTCAATAGCACAATTTTGTCACTGAACATGAAGGGCTGCTATTCACTATTCAGGATTAGGTAAACTTTTGAAAATATGCTCTTTGCATGAAAATGGAAAGTTTCAGCAAATCCAATGAGCTGAAAGATAATTCTGAAGTCTGTACCCTAAATCAGCAACTCTCAGATGAGAGCACATTTTGATGTGCTTGTGGTTATTTAATCATTACAGTGATTCTATTGTACTAATGTTTTACAGTTTACTCTAAGTATATAAACAAATTTTTTCATGAGATTGGTAATGATTCCTTACTAATATATTTTTTGAGGAGGAGCCTACCCAATGGAAATATTCCCTAATCTCTCTTTGTAGCTTTGAAAGTCGTATGTGACACAAGATATATTCAGCTCTTATGAAATAAAGCTGTAGAGATTATAGAGTAAAGACAGGATGTAGGAATATGTTATTGTTAGGTGTTGTCCAATTGGTATCTGACTCATAGAGACCCTACGTACAACAGATGAAACACTATTGTTAGTGCTTCTCTGCTATTCATAGGGTTTTCAATGGCTGATTGTTTCTGGGGAGTGGGTTGTTGGGTCCTTCTCCCTGGAATATATGGTGAGCCAATAAATAAGACACAATAAAAGAAAATTGGATATTAATCATCCCTTTAGTACAAGTTTCTACTATACTGGATGCTTGTTTAACAATTAATTTTAGAAAGATGTGAATGTTCTAGGTTCCTGGGTTTCTATGTGCTTAGAGTAATCTCTTGAAAAGAAAGAGGAGTGACAATTAAAATTAGCTTTAGGAAGACAAGATTGGAACTCTCTATTGGTCCTCAGTTAACTGCAGAAGGAAGAGAATACATTTTAGGTCCTTGATGAGCTCATGCATTCTGTTTGACAACAACTGTATAGCAAACCACCCAAAGTACAGAGCACATAACAATTCCCTCAGCAGTGGACAGGTTTGTAATTTGTCAATGCTGCTCCTATGTGTAGAGAAAAGGAAAGAGTTTTGTCCTCTGAGATTTTCTTCAGTTTTAGTCTGAAGCAAAACAAACAACTAGGTGCACTTTGTGCAAGGGTAACTATGAACTAGGGATGGGATGGGATTTACTCTCCAGAGGAGTTCAGATCTCTTCTTTTCTACTACTTGGTTCCACGTCACTGCAAGATCCATTGAGTGAGCCTCAGTCCAGAGCATTGTTGTGTCTCTTTGGGTGTGTTCAGATTTAGGGGCAGTTCTATTCACAGGGCTGATCAACCATCTGTGCAGCCCAGAGGGATCTCTAAATTTCACTTGGGCTCTAGCTATAAATTACCTTGAATGATTCCAGGACTCTTGGCTGCTTTTTTTTTTTTTTCTCCTTCTCCATTACTGATACTGACAACTCTGCTCACTTATAGTGATGATTATAAAAACATTTTATAAGCTATAGGAAAAACTTCCTGCAGTTCATCTCTAAGATTTCTTTAGAATCTTTTCATGTGGAGGAAAATAGGTGTATACTTCATAATATTGGATGGCTTACTTTGAGGGAGGAGCAAATATAATATTGAATAGAATATGTAAAATAAGGCTGTGTCTAATTAATTGAATGATAAAAGTTCTATACAAGGCATTTTATTTCGCTGTCATATTCTTATCTATTCACTTATTTAGATAACAATGTTTTCACTCAAATGGGAAAAATATTACCTAGTGTAGGAGGGGGCGGGATTTAGCTCAGTTGGTAGAGTGCTGCGTTGTATTCTCTGAGGTTCCCAGTTCAGTCCCCAGCACTGCAAGAATAGGAGACGGTCTTGGCAATCCAGTCTTGAACTCTCGAAGCAATCCTGAAATAATCAGCCATTGAAAACCTTATGAGGGTTGCTATGAGTCAGACCTGCTCAACTGCACCTAACAACAAGAAGTGTAGGAGTGCTTATAATGAAGCACAACAGCTCTCTGACCTACATGTTCTTCTCTCCCCATCCCTTTTCTACTTGTAATTTAAATTTTGTTCTGCTACTTGTTTTTGCACAACTCCCAATAATATCATTATAACAAGTTTTAATATAAAATGTTAACCATAGAATTTCCAATCTACTGGAAGGGGTTATAGCTTATTTGCACTGCCATGGACAATTTGTCCTCACTACTGTTTTCAAAATTGGACACTTGTGGTATTATTTTTCTACCTTTTTTAAGCATATGAATAATTTAAAAAACCAATTAGGCAATTCTTTTAAATTTCCTCAAATACAAATTCTCATTAGTCACAATGATAAAAAATTAGAATATTTATACCACTCTCTCCCCTTCCTCTTTTCCCTCCTCTCATATCCTACTTTTGTTTATTTGCATCTTTACTTTTACATTTTTTAGGATAGGTATGATCTGTATTCTCTGCCAGAACCATAATGTTATCCCTGGGCTTGATCAATAGGACAACTTTTTACAAAATTAAATAATTAAATGTTATGATTTCTATAAATAATAATTATGTAAAGCCAAAAATTGTTCTGGGTGTGTTTGTGCATGGTTAACTATGGGCAGAATGAGATGGACTCATTTAATTCTAGAAGGATCAGTTCTCATAAACTCTGTGGCAGTTGAAAAAAATTGGGCAGTAGTGCATGAAGAACTATCTTTCCTTCAATTCAGCAACAGCTCAATGATTCAGTTTTGTTAGTGCACTATTTTTCAATATTGTTTTTCATTTTCTCTGATGATTATGCTAACATTTTTCCCTGTTGAGAAACAAAAGATATTGTTATGTCATATAATTAGTATGCTTTACCTACTTATTCATTTTCTTTCCACTTATATTTTTACATCTTTATTTTAAATGGGCTTCTAGGAACACAGAATTAAATTATAATTCTTGGTTTATGATACTCTATCATTGTTGCTTCATGCATTAATATATTTATTTATATTGTAATAAACCCTCACAATAATAAATGAACTTCAGAAGACTAATACACATTTTCTTTATTTCTGAATTTTGTAAACACAGTGTCATGCAGTATGTGATCATTTGAGTCTAGCTATTTTTCTTAACATTATGTCTAACATTCATTCTATGTTGGCACATGTGGTTTTAGTTAACTTATTTTTATTACAGTATAATTCTGTGTTCATTGAATATACTATAATTTGTCATCTTGGTAATATACATTTAACAGTTCCATTATTTCATGTTATAAAGGGTATTAAGATGAATATTATTAAACATGTTTCAGGGCTTATACATGTAAGAGTGAAATTGCATATGCTCATATGGTAAAATTGTTAGGCTATAGAGTATATGATTAACCAATGTCAAAAGATAATACACAAATATTTTATAGTGTGGTGGAACCCAAAGATACTTATACCAACAATGCACAAAAGACAGTATTGATCACATATTCTCCATTGCTTGGTATTGAATGATTTCTTATTTTTGTCATCTGAATGGGTTCAAAATAGAATCACATTAAAAGTTTGACACATTTTTGCCTGATTATTTTTTGCTATTGATTCCATAGGGTCACTATTGAGAGAATAAACTGATGAGTTTAGAAAGATGAAGATAATCACATAATCACCACTATGTTAAAACATAGATGTGTTTCATCACTCCAAAAACTTTCTGTCCTCATGCTGCTTTGTGATTGACCCTTGACCCAATTTTGTCCCTGGGAAAGCCTTGATGCAGCTTTATTTTATAAATTTTCATATAAATAAAAGCATCAATATATAGTCTTCTGTATGCTTCTTTCACTTAGCATTATGCTTTTGAGATTCAACCACATTCTTGTATGTACTAGTAGGTCATTTTGCCTTGTTACTGAGTAGTATTCCATTGTATACACAAACACAGCTTACTATATATTTGGCAGTGGGTGGACATCTGGGTTGTTTCCAATTTTTGTCTGTTCAAAATGAAGCTACTAAGAATATATGCTTACAAATCTTTTGGGGAACACAGACTTTCATTTCTTTTGCATAAATAACAAGGAGTGGAATTTCTGGTTAATTTGTTTACACTTAACTTTAGCAAGTGGTATGAAACTGTTTTCCAGAGTGGTTGTACCATAGACATTCCCATGAGCAATGGATGAGAATCTCAACTGCTTCACATTCTCACTAATCCTTTGTAGGTTATTTAGTGGTATCTCATTGTGTGTGTGTGTGTGTTTATGAACTGTTAACATATTTTTCATATTTTTATCATGGTGCTAATTTTCATATTTTCTGCATAAGCTTATTTTACTAAACATAAATTTTGCAAACATTTTCTTCAAGTTTATGCTTTGCCTTTTAATTTTGTTAGCAATGTATTTTGTTGTGCAAATGGGATTCTTTAGAAATTTCTGCATAGATCTCCATATGAATTGCAAATAAAGACAGCTTTACTTACTCCTTTTTAATATGTCTGCATTTCTCTAGGACTTGAGCTTAGCTCAGTTGGTAGGGTGCTGCTCTGCATATTCTGAGGCCCTGGGTTTGATCCCCAGCATAAATGGGAGAAGGACCTGGCAGCACACTCCCAAAAATCAATCCTGAAACAATTGTCACTGAAAACCCTATGAATTTTAGAGAAGCAATGACATAGTACCAGGCATGGCACAGTGTCAGAGAGTGTTTCATTCTGTTGTATGTAGGTTTGCTGTGAGTCAGACATGATTTGATGCCACCTAGCAACAACAGCATTTTTCTAAGGATTTATGTATGCTTGCATTTTTGCCTCATTGTATTGGCTGGAAATATTAGTACAATCTTTATTTTTTCCCAGTCTTAGTGGGTAGGCTTTAGTCTTTAATTGTAAGTATAATTTTACTTGTAGGTTTGACATAAATGGTTTGTATCAGGGCAACGAAGTTCCTCTCTGTATTCTTAACTAGCTGATTTTTTTTAATGTGAATTGATATTATGTTTGTCAAATACTTGCATTATCAGCTGGTGATGAAACATCAGTTGAGGTGATCTTATGGTTTTTCCTTGCTTTTATGAAATGTACACTTATATATAACCTTTGTATATAAACTTTTGGTCTTCCCTGTGTCCCCACTTGGTGAGGTCTTTTTTCTCTGTGTGGAACACTATTTCCAGCTTTCTGTGAGCTCCAGGAACAGTTTGGCTTAATGGTTTCCAGTTGTTTTTTATCTACTGTCTCAGGTAACTTCACCTCATATATGTATGTACAGACCAATTTTCTAAGTACTTGCTCCCTGGAGCTTTCTCCCTATGTAGCTCCCTCTTCTTCAGTATCCCATCCTGAAAATGCTGACTGCTGTGGCTTCTCCAAATTCCGTTCTCTTTATCTTCAGCTCACTGATCCCACTCGGCCCATCTGGATTTTCCTTCTCCCTGTGCAAACAAAGTAGTTACTCAGCTTTCTTTTGTAATACCTGACATAATCAATTTATAAAGAAAAAAAAAGTTTATTTTGGCTTTCAGTTTTGAAAGTTTTAGTCCGTGACTGATTGTCTCTGTTGTTTTGGGCCTATGGTGGCACATCATGGTGGGAATGTGTGGTGAACAAAACCACTCACTTCATGGCTAGGAAAACAAAAGAAAGAGGAGGAGAAAAGGGTCTGAAGATCTCCTTCAAGGGCATGCCTCCAGTGACCTAAAACACCTCACTAGGTTCCACCTCTTAAAGGTTCCACTACCTCCCAATAGCACAAAGCTGGGGATTAAGCCTTTAACACGAGCGCACATCTTTGGAGGACATCTAAGATCCAAACTATAACACACAGTCATAAGTCTCTCTCATTAGGGTCCATTCTCTGTAGGATCAAAGATCTATATTGCCTCCTATATAATGTCTGAAAGTGATACATTCAGGATTTTGTCAGTTTCTCCTTTTTTAGGGAGGAATAAAAAAATTGGTTCCTGATACTATAACATGGCCAGAAGCAAATATTAGCAACTGAGCTCAGTTTTAATTTTAAAAAGTTAAATGCAATTATTATCCCACCTGTTTTGACATTTTCGAATCTTTTTTCTTTACTTACACACTCTCATCTTTCTTTGAATTTTAGTCTAAGAAATTTTTCTTTATGATTTATTGAACCCATTGAGGGCTTGATTCCACTGTTTACTCATTGTCATGGTTTTTCTTTGTGTTGTTTGGTTTTTCTACATATGTGTGATTTAGGGGTATAAAAAATCCATATTTTTGGAAGCTTTTCTGTCATTTCCTTAAGTCTTTGGTTTAAGATTGGTGCCCTTCAGAGAGGGTGTCTCATTGTTTCTGTCAGTGCCTATAGTTATTACTAATCTAGGACCACTGCACGATAAACTCATGGTTTAAAATCTTTCAGTAATTCCAGATAGAACAGTACTGGTTTACAAAACTCATTGAGAACCTATTTATGTTTATAAATTCCTAGGAGAGTTATTATTATTATTTTCCTCTATCACACTTAGCTTTTTTTATCATTAGCAGCAGAGGTGTGACTGTGGTTGGGAGGTGGAGGGTGGAGTAAGGATGGAAAAGCTGAAGTTTGTATGAGACAGATTTCACACGTATGTATAACAAGAATACGTCACCCTGTCCTCTCCAGTTATATAGGAAAATCATCTGGAATAGTGTTCATGTTGGGTTGTTTTTAGAGTTTATCTCTTATTTCCTGTGACCTGTGAAACCTTGGAAACTGGCACTCAAGTTTACCTGGGTTTGGCAAATATTTTCAAGGAGAAAACAACATTATTCTTTAGGTTTTTTTCACCTTCCTTTTTCCCTCAAATAATCCTTACACTTTCACAGGGCATTCACAAATTTAATTGATGCCATTTATATTGTATGCAGCAATTTTCATTATTTTCAGGACAGTTTAGGTTCAGGCATGGAGGCTGCCATTCTGACAGAAAGAGTTCTCCTCATTGACTTTTTGTCTTTCTTATAAATTTCTCAAATATACTACCCTTTGTCTTCCATCTCTTTCACTATTATGATTGTAATTACTAGCATTACTTGTTGTTATTTTCAACTTAAGTGTGTTGCCATAGGAAAGGAAGGAAAATAGGTGTGGTTAGCCAAATTTCTTAAAGCTACAAATTATAAACAGTTGTATTTTAATTACTTTAAGGATGTAACTTTTCAAAATCAAAGGTATTGTTGTAGGAGCTCAGAAAATAAAAATGTAATATTCTTTATTATTCATTATTTTGAAAGACTGTATTTAGATTAATGAAAATGGATTTTATGTTGAACTAGGTATATGAAAGTTTAATCATGGTTAACATTATGCTAATATTATTATTTTTTACACAATTATATACCAAATTTGTTGTTTTAAGGTGTTCAAAAAATTTTTTAAAATTTTTATTTTTGAGGCTGCATTTCACTATGTATCCTCCTCTTGCATGTTCCTCCTACCTCAGCTCCCAAGTGTTGGGGTTAAAGGTGTGGACCACCATACCACAACTTGAAAATCATTTTGAGCACCTATTATATGCCATATGCCAGACAGAAATATCCATAGGTGGTAGATTACTTAACTGAAGAATTAGAAAATTTTCCTTTGAAACATACTTAAGGCATAAGAATGCACTTCTATTTTGAATATTATATATATTAAACAGTATTTGAGGCTAGTTGTATAAGTATAGATTTTTAAAAATACATTAAGTCAAAATATCTGAATATAATATGGACTTTTTATTTTGCTACTCTTTTAAAATCGCTGGCATGGCAGAGATTTCCGGTCCCTAATCAGAGCACATATATTAACATTTCATGAAGAACAAGAAATTTGGATCATGGTTATGATATACCAAGTAGTAAAATAAATACACACTAGATAAGAATATGTCTCTGCGGTTTGGCCCACACAGGCACATTCCCTGGCTGGTTGACAACTACTCTCTTGGGAACTGTGAACTTTTTTAAAAAAAGAAACAAACTTTTTTTGGCACTATCTGCTTTAGAATGGGCTTGGCTATAGCTGTGATTATAGCAGCTGGCAGCATTATAGCCCTTTCAGAGATAAGAGGAAAAAATGAGAAGCATTTCTTTTAGACTGACATAAATCTGAGCCTAGCAAACATTTTCTCAAATTCTATGGTTCGAGGGACTATGACCCATTTCAGATTCACAGGGAAATAATCCTTGTCAGCTCCATAGATCCCTCTGATAAACTTCCATCATGATCAAGTAGACATGTATTATGTTAGAGTGACAAAGAAGAAATAAGTCTTCAACATACTATATCTTTATTCAGTTAGTACCACAGTAACTCTGGAGTGACTCAAGCCTAAACTTCAGTAGAGTTGGTCCTAACTATTGAAATTGGAGAGTATTTAAACTTATGAAAAACTTTGAAAATCTGGCTTAATAATTTTCTGGTATCTATTGTCATCTGCTCCAATTATTGTTTATCTTAATGATTAGAATAAAGTTCCAACGGAAAGTTTTTCTAAACCATAACAGTACAGACCTATAGACAGAAATAAATGTTCCTGTTTATTCAGTATGATTGTTGTTTTTCAACTCATGAACCCAAAAATGAGATTTTTGCCATGGAGGTTTGGTTATTTTATACAACCTAAAGTTACTTCTTTGGTGTTTTTCAGTTAATAGTAAATCTTGCCAAGGGTTTATTGGTTAGATTTCTTTGAGACACTGCATATTTGATGAGTCATGGAAAGTAATCTGCAAAGGGGCCCATTTCATTATTACATTTTTACTATTAGAATTAGTATCAGTATCATTTTTTTAACAATGAATTTAGCTGAACAATCTGAAAATGTGATGGCTATTGTCTTACCATACTAAAGTACCGAACACCTTATAGAATAATGTATTTTCCTTATAATTTGTAATATAGATTTACCTTGGCTGACTATTTCCTGCTATATCAATGGACTATGCTTGCCTATATTTCCTCATAGAGTTTTACCATAAGTATATCGAGTTTAAGACATAGACCAGAGAAGATAAAATCCTACTGCATTGTTATAAAAATCTAATCAGCTTGCTGTACTGTAGGGGCTTGCCTGTTGCCGTGACTCTGAAAACTATGCCACTGGTATTTCAAATAGATCTTTTTCTACACTGTAGTACCTCCTCAAACTTTCTTTCTTTTTTTTTTGACTGGAAATTTTAATGTACAACTTAATGTGTTTCCAAACATACATTTTGTTGTACATTGCACAGATAAGTTCTCCCTTACCCTCTTGTGCACTTCCTCTCCTTGTCCTACCCTTTTCAAACTTTCACCAAAAATAATAATTCTGTTTAGACACATGCCTGAGTGTGAGAGAATTCTGTTTCTCCTGAGTCATTTCACTAATTTTCCTACTTGATAAGGCCAAAGTACCCCTTTTAACATAGAAGCTGCAACAGGAGCCTTTTGGTTTGGATCTAAATGTCCCCCAAAGGTCATATATATAAATATTTGGTCCCCAAGTGGTGGTACTGTTTGAGGAGGCTGTGGAAATTTTGAGAGGTGATATTTTAGCCTTGAGGTAGCAGCTTCCTGGGGATGGGCCTTGAGAATTTTTTAGCCCTGAGCTGGAGTTTCTCTCCCTATCTGTTCTGTGCTTCCTAATTGCCAAGATGTGAGGCTCTGTGCCACAGGCCTCACCATCCCTGCCCTGCCACCATACCTTCTGCGTGTGTGGGCTAAAATTGTCTAGATGTAGGCCCCCAATAGATATTTCCTCCCGTAAGTTTGCTATCACAGCGATGCACCATCTGACTAATACATGAAGAAAAGTACAATAAAATGGATGAAGAACTGGAAAGAACTAGGAAACTGAAGGCTGGACTCTAGTTTCAGCTGCATCACTTACTACATATCTCATTGTGGCTAGGTTATAAATCGCTAACCAGATCCTCAGCCTCCAAATCTGTATCTGTGAAATTCTGGATCTGACTAACCTCAAAAATTAAGATAATGAACATGAAATCTCATTATACCCCAAAACACCATACACATTTGAGGTATTATTCATCTGTACCAAAGAATGTTCTCATTTAGAAATGGGACTTGGAAGGATAATAAGTCTAGATGCAAATGAAAAAATAAAATGTAGTTGATGAGGAAAAAGAAGCACTGAAAATATTAGCAGAATCAGAAGTCCTAAACTGAAAATGTGCAACGTGAAAAGATGAGAACACTAGAACCAATTAAGACATTTTACTTCCTTTGCTCAAGAATAATAGTATCTTCTTTGTTTCTTCCTTTCTCTCTCTCTTTTTTCTTTCTTTCTTTTCCTTCCTTCTTGCCTTCCTTCCTTCCTTCCTTCTTTCCTTCCTTCTTCCTTCCTTTATTTTTTTTTCCATACTAGGGGTTTGAACCCAGGGCTTTGTGCATACTTTGCAGGTGCTCTACCACTAAGCTGCACTCTCCAGCCTTTTTTTAACATTTTGTTTTTAGACAGGGTATCATGAAGTTACACAGGCTGTCTCTGACCTTGAACTTGTGATTCTCCTGCCCTCATTTCCTGAGTTTCTGGAACTATGGCTGTGTACCACCACTCCTAGCCTGCAGCTGTACCACTGTGGCTTCTGATCCCATCAGAGCTCAGAAGCTGAGCAGGGTCGGACCTGGTTAGTACTTGAATGGGAGACCATCTGGGAACATCAGGTGCTGTAGGCTTAGGAGAAGGACCTGGCAACTCTCTCCCAAAAAACAATCAGCCATTGAAAACCCCATGAATAGCAGAGAAGCACTGACAATAGTGTTTCCCCTGTTGTACATAAGGTTGCTATGAGTCCAACACCAACTTGACAGCACCTAAGAACAAGAACAAACTCCTAGGTAAACTTCTTAAATAAAATCAATTGTTACTTAACATTGCCAGTGAGTGACTATCAAATTCAGAAAAACCTATTCTAAAGTGTTTTGTTGAGTAATTGCTTAGCATAGTAATCAATTAAAAATATTTTTCCTTGTGCCTTTGACAGTTTTTCTGAGCTAAAGAGTTTCTTAAAAGGAAAACTTACCTCTCTGAATTATCTCTAATTCTTGATCTTCATAGCAACATGTTTTACTATATGGAAGGTAACACCCTTAAGGAAACAGTACCAGGGAATTCAAGTAACTGAAATAAGATGCTCAAATGAAATAATGCTACTGGAAGCAGGGAAATAGCTGCCAAAGTAGAGGGTAGATTTATTGTTGGTAGTGGTGGCTTCAGGCTCGTAAGTGCTGGGATTAAAGGCATGTGCCACCAATGCCTGGCTGAATATGGGTTTTAGTAACCTCAGTGGACTAGGAAAACATGA
This sequence comes from Pedetes capensis, assembly GCA_007922755.1. Taxonomy (NCBI): domain Eukaryota; kingdom Metazoa; phylum Chordata; class Mammalia; order Rodentia; family Pedetidae; genus Pedetes; species Pedetes capensis. Next base: position 48,120 of record VMDO01008689.1, read on the forward strand.
GGACATCTCTGAAAACTTGAATTTTCTTTATATTTTTGTTTTGTTTTATTTTGTTTGCAGCACTGACACGTTGACCCCAGGCAAGTCCTCTATCCCTGAGCCATTTAGCTGCAACCCTAGTACATTTTATATTTTTTGAGACAGGTTCTCTCTAAATTGTCAAGGCTGCCTTTGGCCTTGCATTTGCCATCCTCCTGCCTCAATCTCCCAAGTCATTGGGATTACAAGCATGTGTGTCACCATGCTCAGCTAAAAGAGGCATTTTTACAATGTGTTTTTAATTTTATAGTAAAGATTATGTAAGCTTAATCTTAAGTAATATTTCCTCAACTTAAATGATTCAACTGACAGCTTCCTTTTCCTGTCTATTTTCTTTCATTTGTCTTTGAATGGAAAAACAGAAATTATTAAAACCAAAGTGTACCTTTCATTTATTCTCTTATGTATAAGAACATAAATTATGAACTTTGGAGCATTTTTCACATATTTTTTTCATTTGTATGTCTTCTTCTGAGAAATGCCTATTTAGATCCATTGTCTGTATGGTTTTGCTTTTGTCATTCAATAAAATTTATGAGGGTAGGCATTTACTGATATCTATTCAATAACACAAAGGTGTTAGGGACTCATAATCTCAATGTGGCTGATCATTTGAAAACATGACAATCATATTTTAGCATATGTGTTACGAAAGTAGAAGGGGCCTATGTAGAGAAAAATAACAGACTAAAGCAAAGGGGGAGGGGCGAGAAGAAAGGGTAATGGAAGAAAGGAAAGGAAATATCACATATTTGGCCTTATGGCAAAACCTGGATGTGCAATTATACAGATGGGTATACACAAGAAAAAAAGATGCAAGTGGAAGGGGAAACATTGGTGGGGAAGGTGAGAGAGGGAGGAAGAGGGTCATGACAAGGTGTTGGGGGAGGTGAGCATGAGCAATGAATAATGAAATGCATTTATAGAAATGTCATAATGATACCCATTAAGCTGCACAATAAAATGACTATTAAAATAAGATTATTGGGCTAGGCGCAGTGGTGCACATCTGTAATCCCAGCAACTCAGGAGGCAGAGGTAGGAGGATCTCAAGTTTGAGACCAGAGGCGGTCTACATAATTTAGTGAAACTCTGTCTCAAAAAGTAAAAAAATGGGAGTGGAGTCAAGATGGCAGACAGATAACACACGCCTTCTGTCCCGGAGTAATGGGAAGCATCGATTAGGGGTTTGGAACTCACATTGAATAGATAGAAACAGTGATAGTTTAGATTGGGAGATAGAGGATGAAACTGGATGAACACTGAAATCGAAGATTTGGCTTCGAAGGAGCTACACAGAGGACAGTAGCGGGACTGCCACCATTTTGCCGTCACACAGAGGGTGGATAGAATCCCGGAGACTCAGAGGGCACTTCGTGCACACACACTGATGGGGGCTGGACCCAACACGGAGTGCAGCCTTGACAGCACACTCTCACCCTGCCCTCGGGACACAAACTACAAATTTTGGGTGAGTCAGTTTGAGGTGGCACACAGAATCACCATCGGAAGCAGACTCGGAGGGAACAGGGAAACCGGTGCCAGCGGTTCGCATCTAGAGCTGAGACACAGCTCCCTCCCTCCTGCTGTGACGGGACAGTTGTGCAGACCTGATCTCCACAGACATACGGGCACACATACACCCGGATCCCAGACACACCAGAGGTGATCCTAAGTCATCCCACTGCACTGTGGAGAAATTTGGGGTTTGTGGAGGCGACTGAGCCCCACGCTGACAGAGTGCTCCTTTTCGGCAGAGCCTAGCGGCAAAATTAGTCACAATCAAGCACAATCACTGCGCACGGACAGACTTGCTGCAGATTCCCTCTGGGGAGGTTGGATATCATCCCGCCCACAAGAGGATATGGTCCTCCCAAGTGGTCTCCCAAGTGGGCAGAAAGCCCTGCAATAAAAATAATCCATGATAGCAGCCATATCCCCTCCATGCTGTAGGCTTTGGGGCAGAAATCTCTGATTTGGGGAATTGGCACCCCAACTACGTGGCACAGGGAGAACTCCAGGGAGGACCCCACAGTTTCCACTGCCTCTCGAACAATACAATAGACACAGAATATTTCATGGAACAGTCTCTTTGGGCACTCAGTGTCCCACTTAAACCCAGGGCATTGTGGGGCAGTCCGCATTATCTACACAATGGCAAGACTAAGCCAGACTGCTCCTGTGTATTATGTGAAAACACTGCCACCATGAGTTCTGTAGGGAGCACTGCTTCCTGCAGTATCCACTTCACCTGGTGGAACTGGGTGTCCACAGTTCAGATTCGACCTGCAAGAAATACAAAGGCTTTTTTTTTTTTTTTTTCCTGTATGGGGTTTTGAACCCAGGGTCTTGCGCCTGCTTACTTTGTAGGTGCTAGACCGCCGCGCTGCTCCCCCAGCCCATATTTTTTGCTTTTTGAAACAGGGTCTTGCAGGGTTGCACAGATCTTGGGCTTGTGATCCTCCTGCCTTTGCCCCCCAAGCCACTGGGATTGCAGGCATGCACCACCGCACCTGACAACAAATGTTTTTATATGTATGTGGGAGTGTGTATGCGTGAGGTTTTTTTTTCTTTTTTTTTTTTCTTTTTTCTTTTTTTTTTTGTACCGGGGCTTGAACCCAGGGTCCTGTGCCTGCTTGCTTTGTAGGTGCTGGACTATCACACTGCACCCCTGGCCCATATTTTTTGTTTTTGAGACAGGGTCTCGCTGGGTTACGCAGAACTCGGGCTTGCAATCCTCCTTCCTCCAACCCCCAAGCCACTGGGATTGCAGGTGTGAACCACAGCACCTGACTACAAGTGTTTTTATATGTGTGTGGGAGTGTGTATGCATTAGACTTTTTTCTCTTTTCCCTTCCTATTTTTCTTCCTTTCTTCTTTTACTCCTTTCCCTTTTTCTATTCTCCTTCTCTTTTTCTTAAGCTATATATGTGTCTTTGTTTTAATTATTTTACCCTTAAGTTTTGACCTTAATTTTAATTTTGACAGTAATTTCTATTAGCCTCTGTCCTTTACCTCCTCTTTCCCCCTCTTCTGTCAACAGATCGCTCCCTTTCTCACCCCACAGAAGAGAAACAAAATCAATCACCTTCCTAGCCCCTAGCCCCTTTGGAGTTAGGCTGGTGGACTAAAGAGAGAACCACAAAGACCAAAAAGCCAAGAATATAAGCAGCTTATAAGCTCTAATAAGCACCAGAGATTCAGCACCACACAATCTCAAAGGAATAACAGAGGGAGAAGTTCTGCACAATCAGGAGAGACAAATTCTATTTCCTGGACCATATTATGGGCAAACAAAGTAAACCTACAAAAACCACAAAGGGGCAGGATGGATCTGAAGGCTCCACAGATCAAAACCTCCCAATAAATAACTGTAAGGACTCTCAATTCTTAGAGATCTCTGACTAGGAATTCAGAGTCATGGTTATAAACATGCTAAGAGAAATTAAAACAAATACCACAAGCACACTGGAGATCCTTGAAAGGATGGTTTCTCACTTGGAAGCCATTCTGTCATCCCAGTTAGAAATGATAATGAAAAATCAAGCCACTCTTCTTGATACTCAATCCAAGTTATCTGAATTGAACACGACTAAAGAATCCTTTTCATCAAGACTGGATGAATCTGAGCTGCGGATTTCCAATGCTGCAGATGCCATAAATGAACTTAAATACAAGCAGTTAGAAATGGAATCAATGATAAAGGTTTTAAAAAAAGATTTCCAGGAGAACTCAGTTAGAATGAAAAAATGAAATTTAAGAATTCAGGGCATCCCTGAAGGAGAAGAAAGAGCCACTGGAGGCCTTAAAAACCTAGTAAATGATATCCTCAAGGAAAACTTCCCAAAGATAGCACAGGAAATGGATATATACACCACTGAGACATTCAGGACTCCTTTGAAGGCTGACTTAAGTAGATCATCCTCAAGACACATCATTGCTCACATGCTGTTGTTAGAGACCAGGGAAGCTATCCTGCAAGCAGCAAGACAGAAACCCCTTATTACTTCTAAAACAAAACCTATTAAAATTACTGCAGACTTCTCCATATCAACATTGAAAGCTAGAAAGGAATGGACACAGATGATTCAAATACTAAAAAAGAAAAAAAAATCTCCAGCCTAGATTAATATATCCAGCAAAATTATCTTTGATAATAGATGAGGAATATAAGACATTTAATGACATTGAAGCTTTTAAATGATATACAACCACCAAACCAGCAATGGGGAGGATTGTAAATCAATTACCACATCCAGGAGAGTTAAGACAACCTTACAAAGGACATCAAAGAACTGGTTAGCTGAGTTGAGTGCAACCCAAGAAAGGACCAAAGCAAACATGATTCATAAATCAGTAACAGGTAATGATTGGATATATAACAATAAATGCTACTCAATAATCTCTATTAATGTAAACGGTCTTAACTCACCAATTAAGAGACAGAGGCTGGCTAATTGGATGAAAAAACACAAACCATCAATATGTGGTATTCAAGAAACTCATCTAATGCACAAGACTGGAATAAACTGAGAGGTAAGGGCTGGAAAAATGTATACCTAGCAGGGGGGAACAAAAGAAAGCAGGTGTTGCAACTCTAATTTAAGATAGAGTAAATTTCATTCCAAAACTAATTAGAAGAGAAAAAGGAGGACATTACATTTTAATACAAGGAACAATCGATCAAGAATCCATAATGCTTCTAAATATTTATGCCCCAAACATACGGGCACCTAGCTTTATAAGACAAACCTTATGGAATATAAAGAACTTTATTGGACCAGAATCAATGATAATGGGAGACTTCAATACCCCACTTTTATCAAGAGAAAGGTCATCAAAATGAAAAATCAATAGAGAAACGTCACATCTAATCTCCACCCTAAACCAGTTGGATCTCACAGATATATACAGAATATTTCATCCACACAATGAGGAATACACATTCTTTTCAGCTCTACACGGTACATTTTCTAAGATAGATCATATGCTGGTCCATAAGAACTCCCTCAACAAATACAAAAAAGTAGAATTTATCCCCTGTTCCTTATCAGGTCATAATGGGATAAAATTGGAGCTCAAGAGCAAGTATAATTCCAGAGACTTTACAAACTCATGGGGACTGAATAATACACTACTGAATGACCAATGGATCATTGATGAAATCAAATTGGAATTTAAAAAATTCCTACAATCAAATGATGATGAAAACACATCATACCAAAACATATGGGATACAGCAAAGGCAGTTTCAAGAGGGAAATTTATAGCATTAAGTGCCTTCATCAATAAAATAAAGAAGAGCCAAATAAATGACATAATGATACAGCTTAAGACATGAGAAATTCAACAAAAAACCAATCCTAAATGGAACACACAAAAGGATAAAAAATAAAGGGAGAAATATCCTAATTAGAATTTAAAGAGATAATTCAAAAAATTAATAAGATTAGGAGCTGGTTCTTTGAAAAGTTTAATAAAATAGACACCCCTCTGGCTAACCTCATCAAAATGAAAAAAAGAAAAATCTAACATAGTACAGATTATGAAAGACAATGGATCCATAACCACTGACTCCAATGAAATACAGAAAATTGTCAGGGATTACTTTGAGAGACTGTATTTCCAAGAATATGAAAATGCAGAAGAAATGGACAAATTTATTAACACTAACCCAAAACTAACCCCAGAAGACATAACTGACTTAAACAAGCCCATTACACATACAGAAATAGAAAAGGTAATTAAAATTCTCCCAACAAAGAAGAGCCCAGGTCCTGATGGATTCACAGCAGAATTTTACCAAACTTTTAAAGAAGATATAATACCTGTCTTCCTCAATTATTCCAAAGAATAGAAAAGGAGGGAACACTCCCAAATACATTCTATGAAGCTACCATCACCCTGACACCTAAACCAGGAAAAGATTCATCTAAGAGAATTATAGACACATCTCCCTTATGAATCTAGATGCAAAAATATTTAATAAAATTCTGGCAAACAGAATCCAGCAGCATATGAAAAAGTTTATTCACCATGACCAAGTGGGATTTATACCACAGATGCAAGGCTGGTTTAACATATGGGAATCAATTAATGTAATCCAATGTATCAAGAAACTGACAAACAAAAACCACATGATCATCTCAATTGATGCTGAAAAGGCCTTGGACAAAGTGCAACACCTTTTCATGATAAAAACACTGGAGAAGATAGGTATAACAGGCAAATACCTTAATTTCATAAAAGCCATTTATGACAAACCTACAGCCAACATATATTTCACAAGAAAAGTATGTCCTCTCTCTCCTATTCTATTCAACATAGTAATTGAAGTTCTGGCCAGGGCAATCAGACAAGAGAAAGAAATCAAATGGATACAGATTGGCAAGGAAGAAGTCAAATTATCATTATTTGAGGATGATATGATCTTATACCTGAAAGACCCCAAAATCTCAACCAGAAAACTGTTACAACTAATTAACTCCTTCAGCAAAGTTGCAGGCTACAAAAGTAACACACAAAAATCAATAGCTTTTCTTTACACCAATTCCAAACAGGAAGAGAAGGAAATATCAGGAAAAATACCATTCATGATAGCCCACCAGAAAATTAAATACCTTGGAATCAATCTAACTAAAGACCCTTCAGATCTCTACAAGGAAAATTTCAAAACATTAAAGAAAGAAATAGCAGAGGACACTGAAAAATGGAAAGACCTCCCCTGCTCCTGGATAGGGAGAATTAATATTGTAAAACTGGCTATCTTACCAAAAGCAATCTATAGGTTTAACACAATACCCATTAAAATTCCACTGACTTACTTTACAGAAATAGAAAAAATGATCCAAAAATTCATATGGAACCACAAAAGACCACGTATTACCAAAACACTCTTAAGCTGCAAAACAAACACAGGTGGAATCACAATTCCTGACTTCAAACTATACTACAGAGCAGTGGTTGCAAAAACAGCTTGGTACTGGCACAAAAATAGGCCTGAAGACATCTGGAACAGAATAGAAGACCTAGATATACCTCAACACACCTATAGCCACCTGATTTTCGACAAAGGAGCAAAGCAAGTAAACTGGAAAAAGGACAGCCTTTTCAACAAATGGTGCTGAGAAACATGGTCATCTGCATGTAGAAAAACGAAAGCTGACCCGCATCTCTCAAAGTACATGAAAGTTAACTCAAAATGGATAAATTATCTCAACATAAAACCAGGAACTTTAAAACTTATAGAAGGCAAGATAGGCAATACACTCCATCATATAGGCATAGGAAAGTATTTTCTTAATAGGACTCCAATTGCTCAAGAAATTTCAACAAGAATAGATAAATGGGATCACATGAAATTAAAAAGCTTCTGCACAGCAAAAGAAACAATTAACAAAGTCAAGAAAACCCCCACAGAATGGGAAAAAAATCTTTGCATTTTATACATCAGATAAAGGTCTAATTACTAGAATTTATAAAGAATTCAAGAAAAACTACCCAAAAAACCAAATAACCCAATACACAAATGGGCAAAGGAACTAAGTAGACAGTTCTCAAATGGAGAGGTCTGTAAAGTCATGAAACACATGAAAAAATGCTCAATATCCCTAGCCATTAGGGAAATGCAAATCAAAACAACTCTGAGATTTCACTTTACACCAGTAAGAATGGCCAAGATCAATAAAACAAACAACAACAAATGCTGGTGAGGTTGCGGGGAAAAGCGAACACTTTTACATTGTTGGTGGAGCTGTAAATTGGTCCAACCACTGTGGAGATCAATATGGAGGTATCTTAAAAAACTAAAAATAGATCTACCATATGACCCAGCTATAACACTATTGGGAATTTACCCAAAGGGAGATGGGTCATCATACCACAGAGACACCTGCATCTCCATGTTCAATGCAGTGCTTTTCACAATAACAAAGATATGGAATCAACCAAAGTGCCCTTCAACAGAAGAATGGATAAAAAATGATGGTACATATACACAATGGAATACTACTCAGCAATCAAGAAAAATGAAATAATGCCATTCACAGCAAAATGGATGGAATTAGAGAAAATTATTTTATGTGAACAAACACAAGCTCAGAAAGAGAAACACCATATGTTGTCACTCATATGTGGGAGCTGAATCAAAATTATAAGAAGGAAAAATCCTATTCTATGGTCGGATCAAAATAAAAGGGAAAGAAAAAGATAAGAATGGTGTTAATATAAATGGTCTAGAAAACGCATGCAATTGTTCTAACAAGATAATAACAAAGATCACTACAGGAAAAGTTTCCCTCTTAAACAGAACTGGAACCCAAGGACATATAAAAAAATTACCAAGTAAAAGATAGAGAAGACTTAGATGTGGAGGGTGGGATGGGGGGAAGCCAATGGGAAGGTAACGTGGAACTTATATGAATAATGTACATCAAAATGTATATATGGAAATGTCACAATGAAAAGCATGTTGGAATGAATCACATTAAGGTATACATTAAAAATTTCCAATAAAACATAGTAAAAATATGGAGTGAGGATGTAGCTCAGTGAAGCAGCAATTGCAAAGCATACAAGTGCAAGGCCCTGGGTCCAACTCCCAGTACTGGAGAAAAAACAGAATTATTGGGAAAAATTTTTTTTAAATTCATGTTTTAGGAAAGAAAAAAGAAAAGAATACTAAAGAAATATTTGTTATCTGAATAGAATATTTCAGAAGTTTCATCCAACTATTTTTATACATTGTTTATAAGATATATTTACATCCTCTTGACCATTCTTTGGGCAATGAAGCTAAGAAATGTTTCTTTCCATAGGTACATTTATTATCTCCCCCTACTCCAAATGGAGAAGTAACAACATGGGCATTGTAGTATGAGTGAAGTGTTGCTGCCATGTACATGTTACATTTCAGTGCCATTTCAGTGCCATTTCTTTTTTTGTGTGCTGTTCCTCTTTAGTTTTTATTTCACTTTTTTATTTATACATGTTGGTGGGGTAGAGAGTAATAAGACTTTTGTTGTTATTATTTCCATCATGCAACTATTACATCATTTTGATTACCCATTCATCAAATTATGTATTTTACAGAACCATTTGGTTAATATGCAATAAAAATCATATGCATTCATGCATTATATTCTCACTGATTTTTTCTTTCCTTTCCCCTATTTATCTCATGTATTTGTATCATTGTATCATATATTTTGATATTTTCCTCTCCTCCTTTTCCCTTTTTCCCTCTACTTTATTTTCCTTCCTCCTCTTCCTATTCCCCACCTCACTCTCACTTTGTGATTCCCCCCATTCTATTATGCTTATATTTTCCCTTCTTAGATAAGTATTATTGTTCATTCTTATATTTCCATATGTATAGATTTTTTTCCTCCTTTTAAGTTAGATATAGCTCCACATGAGTGAGAACATATAGTATTTCTCTTCTTGGGACTGGATCTGTTCATTTAAGATGACGTTCTCCAGTTCCATTCATTTTGCTGCAAATGAGACAATTTCATTCTTTTTTATTGCTGGGTAATATTCTGTTGTGTATATATACCACAATTTTTCAATCCATTCCTCTGTTGATGGACATCTTGGTTGAATCCACACCCTTGTGATTGTGAAGAGGGCTGCATTAAACATGGAAGTACAGGTATCTCTGTGGTATGATGACTTATCTTCTTTTGGGATATTCCCAGGAGTGATATAGCTGGGTCATATGGCAGTTATAGTCTCAGTTTTTAAAAGTACTTCCATATTGATTTCCAGAGTGGATAAAGTAATTTACACCAGCAGTGTAATAGGGTTCCTTTTTATCTGCATCCTCACCAGCATTTGTTATTATGTTTGTTAACCCTGGCCATTTTTACTAGAGTAAGATCAAATATCAGTGTTGTTTTGACTTGAATTCCCCGAATGGCTAATGATATTGAGCATTTTTTCATGAGTTTATCAGCAATTAGTACTTCTTCATTTGAGAACTGTCCAATTCCATTGCCCATTTACTAATTGGGTTATTTGTTGTTTTGGTGTTTGGTTTCTTAAGTTCTTTGTATATTCTACAAATTAGTTCTCTGTCAGAAGTGTAGGATGCCAAAGTTTTCTCCCATTCTGTGGGCTCTTTCTTAACTCTGTTGATTGTTTCCATTGCTGTACAGAAGGTTTATAGTTTCATATAATCCCATTTGTTGATTCTTGGTGCAGTTTCCAGGGCATTTGGAGTCTTTTTGAGGAAATACTTGCCTATGCCTACGTTTTAGAACATATTCCCTCTCTTTCCTTCTAGTAGTTTTAAGGTTTCTAGTTTTATGTTAAGCTCTCTTACCCATTTTGAGCTGACTCTTATGCATATTGAGAAATATGGATCTATTTTCAGTTTTCTACAAATGGACATCCAATATTCCTAGTACTATTTATTTGAAGAGGCCATCTCTTCTCCATTGAACATCCTTTGCCCCTTTGTCAAAAATCAGGTGTGTGTAGTTGTGTGGATGTATCTCTGTGTCTTCAGCTTTGTTCCATTGATATTCAGGTCTTTTTTTTTTTTTTTACAAGTACCAAGCTGTTGTTGCCACTAGGGCTCTGTAATGTAGTTTGAAGTCAGGCACCATGACTACTATTGCTGCTGAGGATTTTTTTGGCTATATACAGTTTTTTTGTTTGCTTGTTTCCATGTGAATTTTTACATGTTTTTCTATCTCTGCAAAGTCTGTAATTGGAATTTTGATGGGGATTGCATTAAATCTGTAAATCTCTTTTGGTAATGTCATTTGCACAATATTAACTCTCCTGATCCATGAGCAAGGGTGGTCCCTCCATCTTTTAGTATCTTCTGCTATTTCCTTCTTTAAAAAGTTTTAAAGTTTTCCTTGTAGTGGTCTTTAGTGTCTTTGGTTAGGTTGAGTCCTAAATATTCAATTTTTTGGTGTGCTATTTTAAAAGGGATCATTATTTTGATTTTCTTTTCTTCCTGTTCACTACTGGTGTGAAGGAAGGCTATTTACTTTTGATTGCCAACTTTGTATCCTGCTACTCTGCTGAAAGAGCTAATTTGCTCTAAAGGTTATGTAGTGGAGATTTAGGATCATTTAGGTAGAGGAGCATGCCATCTTCAAATAAGGATAATTTAACCATTTTTTCCCTACTTGTATTCCTTTAATTGCTTTCTCTTGCCTGATTGCTATGGTGAGAACTTGAATCACAATATTATATGAGAGGAGAAAGTGGATATTCTTATCTTATTACTGATTTTAGAGGAAATGGTTTCAATTTTCCCCATTTAGTATGATGTTGGCTGTAGGTTTATCATAAATGGCTTATATGATTTTGAGACAAATTCCTACTATGCCCAATTTCTTTAGGGCTTTTATCATGAAAGGATGTTTTACTTTGCAGAAGGCCTGCTCATCATAAATTGACATGATCATGTAATTTCTCTCTACAAGTCTTTTGATATGTTGTATGACATTAATTGATTTTCATATGTTGAATCAGCCTTGTGTCTGTGGAATGAAGCCAATCTGATTATGGTGTATGACCTTTTTTATGTGTTGCTGAATTCTGTTTGTCAGAATCTTATGGAGGATTTTTGCTTCAATGCTCACCAGAGAAATTAGCTTATAGTTCTCTTTATTTGAAGCCTCCTTATCTGGTTTGGGTATCAGATACTAACTTCATAAAATGAGTTTGGAAGTATCCCTTCCTTTTCTAGTTTATGAAATAATTTGAGGAGATAGATATTAATTCTTCTTTGAAGTTTGATAGAATTCAGCTGTGAACCTGTCCAGACATGGACTTTTCTTTGTTGAGAAATTATTATTATTATTATTATTATTGTTATCATCATCATCATCATCATCATCATCATCATCATCATCATCTCTATTTTGATGAACATAATGGATATGTTTAATTTGCTTGTATCCTCCAGGCTTAATTTTGGTAATTCATATGTGTTAAGGGACTTACCCATTTTTTCAGTATTTTTTTGTTGTGAGTATGTTGTTGTTAGTTGCCGTTGAGTCGGTATCCGACTCACAGCGACCCTCATAGGGTTTTCAATGGCAGACTATTTTGGGATTGTCTTGACAGTGGATTGCCAGGTCCTTCTCCCATTTTTGTGGTGCTGGGAATTGAACATGGGACCTCAGAGACTGTACCGCGGTGCTCTGCCAACTGAGCTAAATCCCAGCCATTGTGAGTATAAATTTTTCAAAATAGTTTCTGATGATTTTCTGGATTTCATTGGTATCCATGGTTATGAGCTTGCTTCCATTTCTGATTTGTAAAATTTGAGTTTTTTTTTTCTTCTGGTAAGTCTGGCTAAGGGAGTGTAAATTTTGTTGACCATTTTGAAGAACCAGCTCTTAGTTTCATTAATTCTTTGTATTATATTTTTAGTTTCTAATTGATTAACTTCAGTCTTGATTTTGATTTTTAAATTTCCTCACTTCAATGACATTGATCATTCAGAAATATATTATTTAGTCTTCATATATTTGTAACATTTCTGAAATTTTTCTTGCTTTTAAGTTCTAGTTTTATCCCACTGTGATTTGATAAGGGACAGGGGATGACTTCAATTTTGTTTTTTTTATATTTGTTAAGGCCATTTTTAATGGGAGAAGGACCTGGCAACCCACTCCCAAGGCAATCCTGAAACAATCTGCCATTGAAAACCCTATGAGGGTCACTATGAGTCAGATACCGACTCGACAGAACCTAATAACAACAACAACAACAAGGCCATTTTTGTGAACTAACCTGAAACAATCAGCCCTTGAACACCCTATGAGAGGCACTATGAGTTGGATCCAACTTGATGATACCTAACAACAACCACAACATGTAGTCTATTTTAGAAAATGTTCCATGTGGTGCTGAGAAGAATGTGTATTCTGCACCCGATGGATGGAATATTCTGTAAATATCTGTAAGGTCTAGTCGGTCTGTGGTGCTTTTTAAATCCATCATTTCTCTGGTGATGTTTTGTTTTTATGACCTGTCTATTGAAAAAAGTGGGCTATTGTATTCTCCCATAATTATTGTGTCTGGCCAGATGTGTTCCTTTATCTCTGTTAAAATTTGTTTTATGAAGCTAGGTGCACCTATATTTTGTGGATCAATATTAAGTATTGTTCTGAGTTCCTGGCTGTCTATTTCTTTTAATGATATGTAGTGACTTTTTTGTCTCTTTTGATTAGTTTGGGATTGAAGTCTAAATTTTTTTTGGTTCCCCTGTGCTTTGTATATTTTTTTCTAGCCATTAATTTTCTGCCTTTTATGATCTTTGTGAATGAAGTGAGTCTCTTGAATTCCACAAATGAAGGGTTTTTGATTTTTTAATCCAGTTGGCCAATCTGTGCCTCTTGAATAGTGATTTGAGACCATTTATGTTTAGGGTAATTATTGAGAAGAGCTTATTATTCTGCATCAATTTGTTATTTGTATCTATTTTTTCTTCCTGTTTAGCATTTGTATTCTTAAATTCCTCTCACAACTGTTATTCCTTCCTTTAATCTTGCATTTGAGGTTGTCTTTCCTCTCCTACATGTGGTGTTTCATTAAAGTTCTTCTACAATTCTGCCTACATTGACATAAATCAATTAAACATGTTAAAATCATGGGATGTCTTGAACTCTCCACCCATTTTAAAAGGTAGCTTTCCTGAATAATATAATCTTGGTTGGCCATTATTCTTTTTCAGGTCTTGAATGATGTCTGACTTAGTTTTCCTTTCCTTTTAAGTTGTTGTTGGGAAGTTAGCTGTTATTCAGATGGGTTTGCCTTTGTAAGTGTGTTGGCATTTCTCCCTTGCAGCTTTTAGAATAGCTTCTTGCTCTCTAGATTAAGCATTCCAATTATAGTATGTCCTGAAGGGGATCTGTTATGCTTTATTTGGATTTCTGGATATTTCAGTTGTATACATATCTATTTCTTCTCTTAGGTTTGGGAAGTTTTTATCTATCATATCTTTAAGTAGATTTCCTACCCCCCTAGTGCTACTTTCAGCTCCTTCATGAACCCTCTGTATTCATAGGCTGTATCTTTTCATTTTACCAAAAACCTCTTGTAAGTATTGATCATACTTCTTTATCTTTTTTTCTTTCTTGGCAACTGAATAGATAAGATCCTCAACTTTATTTTTCAATATCAGTGATCCTATTTTTGGCATCATCAAGTCTGGTTACTGAATATTTTACTGTAATATTCAGTTGACTGACTTTGTAATACCAGCATTTCTTCATGGTTCTTTAGGATCTCAATTTCTTTGCTGAATTTTTCTTCCAAGTTAGATACATTTTTTTGATCCAGTGTTTCAATTGCTGTTATTATAGTGTCCTTGAGGTTTTTCAACATATCTATCAGCAGGTTTCTAAATTCTTTTCCTAACATCTCTAGGACTTCAGTTACTTTGAAATTATGCATTGAAGTGCTTTGGTCTATTGGAGCTTCCCATCCAACCTGATCTATCATTTTTTGTGAATTTTTCTGCTCAGGCTTGCCCATTGCTTAGTCTAGGTGCAAAGTCTAGACAATGTAAGGGTATTAGAAGTCCAGTTTTGGTTATGACAAATAACAGACACACCTTAAAAACACATGACCCAAGAACTGCTCATCCCACTCAGAAATACACAGGAGAAAAAATATTGATAGTAATAATAATAATAATTATAATAAAACAATCAGAGAAATACAACTTGTAAAAACAGAATCCCAGAGCTGCTCAACCTCCTCAAAATGGAAAGGAAAACAACAAAACAACAAAACAACACAACAGCAAGTGGATCCAGTCAACTGGCCCTGCTTGATTTAGACTATATGCATGTCACTCAGTTCCTATAGACTTCTGCCTGCTATCCTGCTGTTGTTGAATAGCTGTCCTGCCCCTTCTAATCCCTTTGTTTCATGAATTGTGTGACTCCCTGACTCCAGGTCCCCAAGTATAGCGCCCCCCAACTCCGATGTCCTCTGCCTCAGCCTGTGCAAGTATATGTATTTCCCCACTGGGAAGGGCTCAGCTGCGTACACAATCTTGCTTCTTGCTTCACCTTTTGCCTAGAGTTCACTCCTGGAGCACTGTCCCTACTAGCTGCCACTACATGGTCTGTGAATTATCTCCTGAAAGTTTATACTGCAGTCTTTTCCTGTGAGTGTCAGGCTCTGTACCTCATCTCCTCCTCACGGAAGGAGGTTCTTCTGATACCCTCTGTTAGTGGCCGGATGACCTCTGTGTGCAGGTGTGGTTCCCTCTGTTGAGTCTCAGGCTTGGGCTCCCACACTGAACTCCCCAGCAGACTGCGGTGGGTCGCTGGTGGCACTCCTGCTGGTGAGTCTGAGCTATGGTCCTTCACAATGAACTCATGCCATGGTGGGTGTAGCCAGCACTGTGGGGCCAGGTGATGGCGGGTTACTGGCTGCACTCGCACTCTCCCTGGCGAGTCTTAACCTTAGGCTCCCGGGTCCTACCTGTGCTGGGGTCTGTGCAGGCAGCACTGAGGCAGCGGAATGATGGTGGGACACTGGCAGCACTCTTCCGCTGGAGCCCCGAACTTGGGCTCCTGTGCCGAAAGCAAGCCTCAGTCTATGCAACCAGCTCCCTGTGGGCAGGATTGGTGATGGTTTCTTGATGGCAAAATCCTGTTAGAGTGGTAGGTTTCTTTTCCTTCTGGGAAACTCGGTGTCACGTTTCTGATGCCGATCTCTCTCTACTTCCCATGCCGTTTTCTTCTTTATATTTGAGGATGAGACTTATTTATCCAACTCCGTTTATTATTTTTTCTCCCTCTTTTCCTATTTGCTATTATTTTCTGTTCAGTATAGAGTCTATATTGCTAATTTCACTCTCCTTTTATACTGGATCTCTGCAGATGTTATGAATCTGCCATCTTGACCCATCTCCTTGTCAGTAGAATTGCCATTTTAGATTTCTTATTGGAATTAACCAAAGTGAAAGAGGAAACAAAATTTCACTCACAGTCACCTTTGTTTTAAGAACCTACATTTGCCTTCTCATGTTAACGGGGCAAGAATTAGACTATACTCATCTGGAAGAATGTGTAAAGAATAAGTCAGGAACTTCTCTGTAGAACAGATCGATTAAGACCAAGGATGGGTGCCATGGCACACACTTGTGATCCCAGCAACTTGGGTCATTGAAGCAGAAGAATTGTAAGTTTAAGGCCAGAGACAGCCTGCCCAACTTTGTGAGATACTGTCTCAAAATATAAAATTTTAAAAAAGGGAGGCCTGGGGGTTCAGTTCAGTGGTAGAGCAGTTGCCTAGCACATGAGAGGCCATGAATTCAACACGCTAGTGCTGAAAAAAATTGAAAAGACTGACCAAACCACTCTTTAAGGTCCGTAGCATATGATAAGTAAAATTTTCAGTCATAGCAATCTTACCCCTTTTTATAACAAAGCTTGTGTATTAGTTTGCTAGGGCTACTACAACAAAGTACCACAAATGGGTGGCTGAAACAGCAGAAATTTGTTGTCTCACAGCTCTGGAGGCTTGACATCTGAAGTCAAGGTGTGAGCAGGGTTGGTTCCTTCTGAGGGTGGTGAGGGAGAATCTGCTCCATGCCTCTCCTCGATGCTGGTGCTTTGCTGGCAATCTTTGATATTCCTTGGCTTGTAGAGGCATCACCTCTGTCTTGGCTTTCATCTGTACACAGCACTCTCCATTCAGCTTCAGGTAGTGTGTGTGTCTGTCCAAATTTCCCATTTATATGAAGTTACCTGTCATGTTAGTGCCAACTCTAATGACCTACATCTTTACATTTGTATAGAATCTGTTTCCAAATTAAATCACATTCTGAGTTACTGGGGGCTAGGGATTTAACATATTTGTTTCGTAAAGGTAATGCAACTCATAATAGTTGGCATGCGAATTGCTTCATAAGAAAATGAACCTGCAAGATCCCTTACTGGTTGCTTCAGCATCCATATTACAACAATCTTTTTTTCTCTTCTTCCTTCATGAGAAATTTTAGACTCTAGAGATATTTAAAAGTTTTTAATAACCTATTTAGTAACATACATTGGAAATACTGCTTTAGTACATTATTGTGAAAATGTATGTCTGCATCACATGTAGATTGCCCTTAAAGCTGAAGATGTAGATTTATGTCATGTTATAACTATTCAGTTAGCCACTTTTTACTATTAGAGTTTACTTTTCTCCAAATAAAACTTTTTCTGAGGTATTGGCATAAACAACTTTTTCATCCACAAATCTACTTAATACAACATACTAAATCAATGATATTTTAAAACTATACTTTCAGGAAAAGACACACTTAGCATAGTAATTTTTGTTTTGTCTTTTCTTTCTTTTCTTTATATTTTTTTGTGGTACCGGGTGGCTCAATCCAAGGTCATGTGCATGCTTTGCAAACACTCTACCACCGAGCTGCACTCCCAGCCCAATTAGTACTTTTTATTTTGAGACAGAGTCTCATTAAATTAGGCAGGCTGCCTCTGGCCTCAAACTTGCAATCTGACTTCCTCTGCTTCCTGAGTCATTGGGATTACAGGTATGAGCCACTGCATTGAGCTTAACATAGTAATGTCTAACCAAAGAATATCACATGGAACAAATTGAAATAGAATATCATATTAGTAGGATAAAAATACTTTTGTTCTGTTGTTATACCCTGTGACAAGAATGAAGAGGTGACATCTTCTGAATCTTCAGTCTAGTTTTTCCATGTGTTTTCTGTATTTCAAAGTGCTTTCAGGTTTAGCCTTTAGTTTTCTGCATTCTCATGGGAAGAAATTGCTTATCCAGTGGGTTGAAATGTGATCACCAAGAAGACAAATTCAAGAACTAACCTCTGGTCCCTGTAAACATAGTCCTTTTTGCAGGTATTGTCAAGTTATGATGAGGCCATAGTGAAAGTTGAATTCTCATAACAACTGGTGTCCTCATAAGATGAGGAAAATTTGGACTCAGAGAGACAAAGGAAGAAAATCATGTGAAGATAGAAACACACTTGGAGTGATACATTAATAAGCTAAATAATCACAAAGACTACCAATAATTAGCAGAACCTAGTTGTTATTGTTAGGTGCTATCGAGTTGGTATCTGACTCATAGCCACCCTACCTACAACAGGTGAAACACTATTGTCAGTGCTTCTCTGCTGTTCATAGGGTTTTCAATAGCGAATTGATTTTTGGGAGTGGATTACCGGGTCCATCTCCCATGCCTAGAGCACCTGGTGTTCCCAGGTGCTCTCCCATCCAAGTACTAACCAGGCTTTACCCTGCTTAGCTTCTGAGTTCTGATGGGATCAGATGCCACAGGGCTATGGCTACAGGCAGCAAAACCTAGAGGGAGGCATATAATAGAATTTTTTTCAGAATCTCCAGTTTGCTGACACCTTGAATTTCCACGTTTGCCCTTCAGAACTATGAAAAAATAAACATTTGTTGTTTGAAGCTACACATTTTGTGATAATTTGCTGTCAACCACAGGAAACCAATACGTCCCACATATGCAATTTTGATAGGAAATTCCTCTCTGAATATGAGCACCAACTGCTACCCGAAGGAAATCTCTTCCTTCCTTGATGAGCATAAGAAATTTCAATACATTACATTTTACATTTGAACTACATTTTACTTTTACATCGTTTATGATTTATATGAACTTATTTTCCTACTTCATGATATATTTTCTAATCTTTGAAAATTGGGAATTTAGGTGTGGGATAATATGAATGATAACTTCCCTTGAAATTAACAGATGATGATGATGATGAGATGATGATGATGATGATGATGATGATGATTTTGACTTGTGACTTTTTACTTCAGGGCAAGGGTTTCATGAGCAAAGTTAAAATCCCTAAATGAGACATAGACTACTACAATTCTGATGGTTACAACATGAGAAGAGAATAAAAGTAGTGTTCACTGCAAGATTAAGCTGAATGTATTGTATTATTGGAAAAATTTATAATTATTTGTATGATTAAAAGTACTTGTATACATAGAGAGGAAACATGAATTGAATAGGGAAGGATAGAAAAGTAGAGAAGAAATGAGAAAGAAGGGATTTGTGGAAAAGAAGCACTTGGGAGGAGCAAACAAAGTGAGAAGAATCTATGAATGACACTATATGTTTACCATTATTCTTGCTCTCTGATGTATTAATGATATATGTAGCTCTGTTTCTCAAATTGGTGTATAGTTTATCTGATATATCTATTAGATCTTCATAGTTAATTGATAATTATTTAAAATATAATTGCTGATCTTCTCATCTCCTTCAAATGATTATTCAAATGTCACCTTACCAAAGAGTATAATAGTTCAAAGAGTATGATAGTTCAAATTCTGTGACCTGCCACCTGCCATTCTTCACCATTCCCTAGACTTTGAAGCTCCTTTGCTCTTCTTTACCTGTTTATCTTTTCATTGCGCTTACTACCTTTCAGCAAGCTTTATAATTACATTTGTTTCTGTCTGTTTCCTGCCATCCCTCAGAATGGAAGCATCTTAAAATCAGATCTCTTAGTCATTGACAAATCCCATGGACATAAGGCAATGTGTGGTATACTTTAGGTGCCCAATAATTATTTTTTAAAGAAACAAATGAATGGATTTTTTTTACAATTATTAATGTGTTGTGGTACTTTCAAGACTTTGTTAAATCATTCACCTTATTTTTATGGACAACTATGGTTACTACATATTGAATCTTGAGGCATCACATTAATCACTTGATGTGGAATTATGTATGTATAATGAGGATTTATTGTTGCTTGACCTGATGTTTGTGTTCAGAAATTTCTCTATAACATAGTTTAGCAAGATGCTAACAAATCCCAATGAAACACATCTGCTGCACTGTTGTCTCCAACTCCTGGTCTCTTTAAACTTTTAAAACTGTCATAGATTACTGGAAATACAACCACATTTGAAATTAGTTCAATAAAACAGTAGTTACAGATGCTCCATTAGGGGTTTAAAAAAACGAAATTATTGCCAAAGAAAATGGCTCGTAAATGTCTAGCCATCACTCCAGTGATGAGGAAGTAAGTCTCTGGCAATGAGGAAAATGGAGTTCCCTGATCTCTGACACATAAATGACTGAAGTGGAGAAATTTCTTGTCTGTCTGTTAATCATTGTTGTGGTGTGTAACTAGATCCTGGTATTGCAGTGCAGTTGTAGGTTAGAAATCCAGGAGGTGATGAAAGACAATCTATGGTAATAGAATTGGAACAACTCTCAGGATTGGATCAACCAACTATAATATTACTGCTCCCTCTTTCTCATTTGTATAACATTTTTTCTATAATCTATACAGTATAAGAAAAGTATTTTTAAATTTAATTGGTGGCTGTCTGGCATAAGTGATTCCACATGGTTGTTGACAAATGGCTTTTGGGTTAACCTTTTCTCCTATTCAAGACATAGCCATATCTAATAGGATTTTCTCGTTTCTTACAAAACTGTCACTTGGGACCCAATTTATGTATACTACATGAAATTTGAAAAATTTCATAAACAGATGAAAACTGTTCTTGGTTCTGGGGGAAAGTGTTGAGAATTTTCTTACATTCCTTTCCTTTAGTTGATGAATGGTTGAAGGAAAAGTAGCATCCCTGGGTTTTTCAGAGGCATGTCTGTGCTTTAGGTCAGATTATATGGTGATTTGCAGTGTAACTATGCTAGTGTATCTTTACATCTGTGCATAAGAAAATTTTCTTTTAAATAACAATATCAATTTGGAGTTACTCAAGGGATTTAACAGAAAGGTTTGGAATATGGCAGGCATAATATATATTCCAAAGGTCAGAATTTCTCAGCTAGAGAAGTGTTCAATATACTCATTCATCACATTCCATTCTTGCTCATAGGAAACACAGTTATACAGCTAAGTGGAAGTTAAACCATCACCCCACACAACCAGATAGAGAATACCAAATCCCCACCTACTGATGTCAATTCAGTGGATTTACTCTCATGTATTATTTACATTACAGATGTTTCTGATTGTGTATCCCAAACTCATGGGAAGAAATAAGCTGAATGACAAATAATGCCAATATCTTTCATGTATATAGCACATTTAATGTAAAAATTGCAATATATTACATAGTTAGCTGTTGGGATCCTAGAGAGTACTACCATGATAAGGGCCTATCTAGCCTTCCTGGAGAACCAACATCTACCCTCTAGGGCATGGAATAGCCCCAGGGGATAGAGAGGAAGCTTGGTTTGAATAAGGGCTTATCTAGCCCACCAGGAGGCCTGATCCAGGACAAGATGGCCTCCAGTGATTTGAATATCACTCCTCATTGGTTGTGCCCATCCCCTTGCACTAGCACATGATTGGTTGGTTGCCATAACTGCCATCTTGAGGCAGTTAGAGGTAGTTGCCCTAAGCCTATGTAAGGACAATGCACAGGGCACTCAGTAATCAGCATTGCCATACCATTAAACAGCAGCCTTCTTACAGACCATTACCACCCAATAGAAGAATCATAATCATCATCACACTGGAGATAGGGACACCAGAGAGATGAGAGGGAAGAAGAGAAGGCCATCACCACCACCATCTAACTACAACAGACCTAGAAGCAAATTGAGGACAGCCTCCACTGGGGCCAGAACAGGAGGCAGAAGCTGAGGATAGTCTCCAGGCCCAGAGCCTGAGACAGAAGAGCTCCAGTCCCTGTCAGTTCCTGTTTTCCTGATGTTCTGGATCCTGTGTTCCTGTACCTGTGTTCCAGTTCCTGTTCCTGTATAATAAACTTATTACCCTTTTTTGTAGCTAGTTTCCCGGAGGCTCTTTGTCCTAGCCACAGGTGACCATCCCAGCCCAGTGAGTGAGCCCTGAAAGCCAAGTTGTAGGCAGTTGATCTTTCCCTACAGTTAGCTAATTAAATAAATTATTTTGTATAAAATCTTGAGTAAAATACTCTGGATTTATCAAGAACCAAAGGCAATTGAGATGAAACAAAGTTAAATATACCCTCAATCTGTTTTGTAGGCTAGATTGGAAAAATGGCTTGTGTAACATTCTTGGAAAGTTCCCACTTGAGAATTCACAGGCTATGATCCTCAGATGAAGACAGCTGATACTCACACCCATGAGGGAAGCCAAGTGGTGGGCTGATGTGCTGCATCCAAGCTGATTTTGTGATTGAATAGGCTCTGGCCTTTCTTCTCTGGCTTTTCAATGTTGGAGAAGGCATCTCACATTCTTTGGAAGTTGAATCTAAACCAAAAGTCCACTGGATCTCCTGTCTTGCCTCTGGGTGGTCCTGGGTGAGCCATTTTAGCCTGTAGGAGCCCTGGGAAATATGATATGGCCATATTCAGTTTAAAGGTCACTCCTGGGTGGTCTTTAGAAGTTAATAGAGTTTGCTTCTGAAGTCATCCCTAAGAGATTCAGAGAAGTCCAGGAATCTAGGTCTGGACATGATCCAGTCTCTTAAGCATGATGATTACTCCTGACCATCTCAACATAGAAAACTGGAAAAACTAGGGTAGTTCTGGGAGGATTAGTTAGTTCATACCAAACATACCTTACCAACTTTTTGCTGCCAATTTTGGGCAGCCTCTTCCAAGGCTTATCTGAAGCCTCCATGTTGTCAGATTGAGAAATAGTTGGTCTGTGTCAAGACAGTGGTCAGAACTTTCCCTGAATTGCTTATGGTTAAGAAGACATAAGGAAATTTGTTTTTATTTATTTAATTCTCCTGAATTTTTGAAATAATGTCAATCCTTAATTATATGGATATTAATAAGAGGAAATTGAGATGTGACCAATATACAAATCACTTAAATTTAATACAGAAAATAGTATTGTGGAAATAACATATACTTTGGAGCTAGCCAATCATGAGTTCTAATACCCACTATACCATTTATTTTTAGAGAGACTGAGGGGTACAGGGGATTGCCCCAAGTGGTAGTACATGCAGAAAATATTTTAAAAATTCAAAAAGTGTCCAGACTATTTGTGTACATCTACTGAGATAAGTAACTATCTCTCAAGGGTGATATGCACAGTAATGATCTGAGCTACCTCCATGAAATGGAAAGCCTAACTTGGAATTTAATTACTGAAACTGTTTTGCAGCCTTTCAAGGTGATTGGTTTTAAGACCCACAATGAACTAAAGGAGAGCTCAACAGGTAGACTGAGTACTCAGCAGAGAGACCTGGAAGTAGACAGTCTTCTTGTTGGTTGCCTGATAAAAGTTTGTCCACCTTCCAACTGTCCATCTCATTGTCAAGAGCCCAAACAACCAAGCCTTTCACCATACGGAAACCTGACACTATGCCAACTAATCCCAAGGCGGCATCTGAGCTCTAGTTTGCAGCAAAGTGGATAATACCAGTCCTCAGAGGGCCAGGAAGCAAAGAGGGCAAAAAACTAGGATTCAGAATAGGTTTCTTGTAAAATAGAAGTTCTGGAGGAGCAGAGACTGCTTGAACAACATGCTAAGAAGATGAACAATTTAGGAAATTTGCATGCAATGTATGCATGCATATATATATACATATATATATATATACATATATATATTCACACACATATGTATACATATGTTGTCATTGTTGTTGTTAAGTTCTGTGGAATTGGGTCCAACACATAGTGCCCCTCATAGGGTTTCCATTGGCTGATTATTTCAGGATTGCTTCAGGAATGGATTGCCACACCCTACTCCCATTTTTGTGGTGCTTGGCATTGAACCTAGGTCTTCAGAGAGTGCAGAGCAGTGCCCCATATACACATCTATGACTGGGGTTTAGCTAAGTTGGTGGAGTGCTGCTCTGCAATCTTAAAGAGGCCCTGAGTTCAATCCCCAGCACCACAAAAATGGGAGAATGGCAATCCACTCCCAAAGCAATCTTGACAATCAGCCATTGAAAACTTGATGAGGGTTGCTATGACCTGGATCTAACTTGGCAGCACCTAATAACAGTAACAATATACATATATAAGTTCCTGTCAGCTTGTCATGCTGTGGGGTCTTCTGTGATATTGTGATGCTGAAAGCTAAGCCACTGCACCCAGCAGGACCACCCATGGTGAACAGGTTTCAGCTGAGTTTCCAGATTAAGACAGAGTAGGGAGAAGGATCCAACAGCCCATTCCTGAAACAATTAGCCATTGGAAACATTATGGATAGCTGAAAAGCACTGTCAGACATGGTCCTGGAAAATAAGACTGCCCAACTGGCTAGAAAGAGTTCAAAAAATGATTGGGGAAGAGTTGCCTCCTCAAAGTAGTTGTTGTTGTTAAGTGTTGTCAAATCAGGTCAAACTCATAGTGACCCTATGTGCAAGAGAACAAAACATTCCCCGATTCTGTGCCAGGCACAGGATCTTTTATATATTTAAACCCATTGTTGCAATCACTGTGTCAATCCATCTAGTTGAAGGTCTTCCTCTTTTTGTTGGTCTGTCATTCTTCCAAACATGATGTCCTTTTCCAGGAATTGGTCCCTCCTGACAACATGTCCAAAATAAGTCAGACATCATCTAGCCATTCAAGCTTCCAAGAAACTCTCTGGTTGCACTTCTTCTAGGATGGATCTGTTGGTTCTTTGGCAGTCCGTGGTATATTCAATATTCATCTCCAGCACCATAATTCAAAAGCATTAATTCTTCACCTGTCTTCCTTATTTAATGTCCAGCTGTCACAACCATATGATGCCACTGAAAATACCATGGCATGCATCAGATGCACTTTCATCTTCAATGTGCCATTTTTACTTTTAAGCACTTTAAAGAGGTCTTTTGCAACAGCTTTTACCAACACAATGTGTCTTTTGATTTCTTGACTTCTGTTTCCTTGGATGTTGATTGTAGAATCAAGTAAAGAAAAATCTTGGACAACCTCAATCTTTTCTCCAGTTATCATGAAACTGCATACTGATCCAGTTTTAACAATTTTTGTTTTGACGATGTTGAGGGACAATCCCCATCCTGAAGGCTGTGTTTTTTGATCTTCATCAGTAAATGTCTCAAATCCTCTTCACTTCTAGCAAGCAAAGTTGTGACATCTGCATAATGCAGTTTGTTAATGAGTCTTCCTCCAATTAAGATGCCATGTTCTTCTTCATAAAGTCCAGCTTCTTGGATTATGTACTCAACATAGAGATTTAAGAGGTATGATGAAATAATATGGCCCTGATGCACATTTTTCTTGAATTTAAACTGGGCAGTGTTTTCTTTTTCTATTCAAATGACTGCCTCCTGGTCCATGTACAGATTCCTCATGAGTACAATTAAGTATTCTGGTACTCCCATTCTTTGCAATATTATCCATAGTTTATTGTGATCCACACAATCAAATTCCTTTGCATAGTCAACAAAACAGACTCCTTCCTGATACTTTCTGCTTTTGTCTAATCTATCTGACATTGAGCAATGATGTCCCTGGTTCTACGCCCTTTTCTGAATCTAGCTTGATTTTCCAGCAGTTCCTTGTCTATACTGCTACAGTTGCTTTTGAGTGATCTTTAGCAAAATTTTACTTGCATGTGATATTAATGATATAGTTCAGTAATTCCCACACTCAGTTGGATCCCCTTTCTTGGGAATAGGCACAAATATGGATCTCTTCCAGACTGTTGGCTAGATCTGTTTTCCAAATCTCCTGGCATAAACAAGTTAGCTCCTCCAGAGCTGCATTTCATTGTTAAAACATCTCTAATGGTATTCCATCAATTCCTGGAGCTGTGTGTTTCACCAATTTCATGTACTATGTTCCACTACCTTCCCCAAAGTTGGTAAGCATTAGTTAGATAAATCAATCTCTTTTCTGCTTATAATTGCTAGAGTCAGCTAGTTTTCTAAAATTGACCTCTCTTATAAGTTAGAGAAAGGAATTATTTGAAAATGGCTGTTCTGTGAATACATGCTATAAAGGAAGAGGATGAAGATTTGCTTCATCTTCACTTTAGATGTAAATAGGACTTTAAAGAGAACACTGTGCAACTGTGCACTTATTGTGAATTCATGGAAGATTAGGGGAGACTAAGTAGCCTGGTTTTTGACACCACCTTGTTAAATCTAAAGGTCACAAATGAGTGAATGACCAGAATCTGATAGATCACCCAAAGAGAGGGAGCTGGGACTGGCTCTTGTCTTTTGGGGTTTTCAAAGAGAAGGGCACCTTAGTCATTCTACTCACCAGACTTGAGCCACACATTAGAAAAAGCTCTGTTAGCTGGGCACTGTGGCCCATGCCTATAATCCCAGTAATTTGGGAGGCTGAGGCAGGACGATTGCAAGTTTGAGACCAGAGGTAGCCTTTGTAATTTAGGAAGAACCTGTCTCAAAATAAATAAATAAATAAATAAATAAATAAATAAATAAATAAAGATGATAATAATAAATGGGTTGGGATTACAGCAAAGGAGGAGAACAATTTTACAAACTATGTATGAGGCCTTGGATTCAAACCCTAAGCCAACAAATAAGCAAAAACAAAACAAAACAAAAGAACAAGAACAAGAACAACAACAACAAAACCCCCAAAGTCCTCCTTGGGATCATCTTGGTATCTGCCAGTCTCAGGACTCCCTGAGTCCTGAGCCCTGAGCCCTGAGCCCTGATCTCAGGACAGGTGAAATTTGAGAAGCAAGAAAAAGAAGTCTGATTAAAGGAGTAACAGGGAGAAAAAAAAATACAAGAATAGAAATAAAATATGAGATATAACTCATAATAGGATATTAACATATTTCTACACATACTTCTATGGCAACAGATCTGAAAACCTAGATAAAATATTTTTCATATATAACCCAAAGTTCCACCCAAAAGAAAACCTTAAGCCAAAAAGTTTGAGTGGGTCAAAAATCTAATAATAAAAGTAGGTAGGACTACAGGTTTTTTTTGACTAAGTGGTATCAAACTCTTAAAAAATAGCTAATTCTCTTGTTATTTAGGCTATTGCAGTCCACTAGAAAAGAAGTTTTAATATAGAGCCTTGTGGGGAGTTGGCATAAAAAACAAAAGTGTAGCCCAACCTCACATGTAAATACAGATGCAGAAGTATATGTAAAATGCAAAGCAAAAGATTTTTATTATTCAGAAATCTATCAGTAAAATTATTAATATGAATCTATAAAAAATAAAAACCATATGGTAATATTAAAAGTCTGAAAAAATTGTTAAGCATTTTAAATAGGAACTCTAAGTTAAGCACGGGTAAAATCAAACTACATAAAATGTCAAAATGATTTGGCTTAAAACAAAATGAATTATCCTTCTACTTACAAAACTCTCCTGAATTAATGTAAAAAATTAAGTGGGAATTTTGACTCCCCTTTTAATTGCATTGGGATGATGAGTTAAAACAAAGGAAGAACAAACATTGGCAAATAACATTTTTTCCTTATAAAAATGGTAAATATCAAAAACTTCAAAAGAATTAATTAAGAAAGAAAAAGAATAAATGCATGAAGATCAACAGCTTTGGTCTATCTTACATGTAAGTAAATGCTAATGAAGATAAAAATATTTTATTTACAATAAACAACATGATATTCTTACAGACAAAACCCCCCCATATGATCTATGCAAAAATCTGAATGAAATCTTACATAAAGCAATATTTGAACCATGTAAAAATGTGTTGCAATCTTGGATGAGAAGAATTAATACAATAAAAATGCCAATTCTTCAAAAGTTTTCCATAAATTTAAGGCACTTTTAAGTAGAACTTCGTCAATTGTTGATTTTAAGATTAGGCACAATGATATTAAAGTTTGCTTGGAAAGATACATATCTAAGAACAGCCAAGAAAAGTTTGATATTGGAGAATAAGAAGCTGGGAAACTTACTTTACACATTCTTCTTCAGACTATAAAATCACTATAATCAAATCAATATGGTTTTTAGCCATATATATCCCTGATAAAAAGAGAATCTGGAAAAATGTATCTGTATATGAAAATATATAGCAACATTAGTGTTTTTATTCAGTGAGAAAAGAATGACATATAAAAACTAGGACTGAAAATTAGCTATATATCCAGAAGGAAACAAAATCGGACCCATTATCCCTATATCTGTGCTGCCCAAGAAAGTAGTCAGTCCCACATCAGCAATAGGGTGTCACAGAGCATTTATTCCATTCCCATGATTAAGGTTGACTTTACTTTGAGTAGTCAACCCTTCCCCAGTTGTCTCTTGAATATCTTGCAGCCTGGGGGTCTCATTTCCCAGCACTATATTTGACAATGCTTCTCTGCTATCCATAATGTTTTCAATGGCTAATTGTTTCAGGATTGGGCTGCCAGTTCCTTCCCCCTAGTCTGTCTCAGTCTGGAAGTTCAGATGAAACCTGTCTAGTATGTGTGGCCTTGCTGGTATCTGAAATACTCATAGCATAGCTTTCATCTTCACAGCAACACTCAAGCTCCCATAGCATGATAAAATGATAGACACATAGGGGGCCTAATTAAATAGGTAGTTCAAATTACAAACTTTTTCAACATTGCAAAATGTTCTCTTGGATAGCATTGTTCTCTCTTTCATTCACACACACACACACGCATGCACACGTTGTTAGGGCCCTCGAGTAGGGTACGACTCATATAGTGACCCTATGTATAGCAGACGAAACATTACCTAACACTCACTGTGTAATGCCTAGCACTATTGTCAGTACTCCTCTGCTATTCATAGGGTTTTCAATGGCTGATTGTTTTGGAAGTGGGTTGCCAGGTCCTTCTCCCAAGCCTAGAGCACCTGGTACTCCTAGATTGTCTCCAATCCAAGGACTCACCAGGCCCGACCCTTCTTAGTTTCTGAGATCTGACAGGATCAAATGCCAGGGTGGTATGACTGTAGACATTCTATACATGTTGTTGTTGTTAGGTGCCGTCGAGTCAGTATCCGACTCATAGCGACCCTCTGTACAACAGGGGAAACACTATTGTCAGTGCTTCTCTGCTGTTCATAGGGTTTTCAATGGCAGAATTCTATACATAGTATATATTATAACAGCACCTATTATACCACATTCTTTTGTTTTCATATTTCTTCCCCCATCCTATAACCCAGGAACCACATCATACTATTCTTTATTTTAAAGACAAGCAATATGGGTTTATATTTATATCTCCAAAACTTGAAACGATGTCAGACACACAGTAAGTGTTCAATAAATGGTTATTATTGAACACAACACCTGCTTCTACTAAAGCAACAATTTTCCTATTGACTAAATATGACCTCTTTCAACTGTTTCTCAAAAACCAAAGTGTTTGAACTAGAGAATTATTTACACCATGCACTTCTTGTGCAAATAAAGTTACTGCCACCCTGCAGACCTTTCAAATAAGGTTATTACTTTTGAAAATGACAAAAAGCAAAAGTTTTAATGCTCAAGGAGTTTCAAAGAAAATTATATATGAGATTAACTCTTAGAATTTTTTTAGGTATGATTATTTATTTCAAATCATTTCAAATCCTCTACTCTCTCAAATATCTCTAAGAAAGTGGAATACCAATTAAACCGAGGTTATGATAATCCTGTATGGATAGCAGTGAAGTTGTTTCTTATTTCACCAAAAATAATTTTAAATCCATAAAATTCTTTATATTAAATAATGGCTGTGGAAAAACCATGTAATATCTGAACAAATTTTAAGTGATTCTACAATCACATGGAGTATTTGTCACTTTTTCATATATCACTTAATCCTTCTCTGTAAATTGTTATTTTGCAGCACAAAAATTTTTTCAATACATTTATCTATAAGAAAAGATGATATAATATATATAATAATATATATCATGATACATAATATATTACATATATAGTAGTTACAAATTGATTAACAATTTTTTATGAAATGAAGTTGGAGTTTATGAAGAAAAGTTTTTAAAACAGATTTAAGTGGGGCATTAAGAGAGAGAGAGCGATGTTTGAGAAAAGGATAGTCATACACACCCCAGGGTATGCGCAGGCTTCTCATAAGAGTTAAATCCCTGGTATTTCTGATGGCATTTTATGGGCAAATTTTAAAGAAGGGGAAGATTATTCATGAGTTCATGTGGTAAAAAGGTGGGGAATTCCAGGGATGGGTCAGGATTTTCCCACAGTAGGGTTTGCTCCCTTTTCTGTCCTCATATGGGGTTTTCTGGAAGTGTCATGGCATCAGATGTATGATGGACCTTAGAAGAAGTCACTGAAGCTCTGGAGACAAATAAAAGTTGAAGGAAAGCACTCTCTCTCTCTTTTTTTGGAGGTACTGGGGAGTTTGAACCCAGGGCCTCACACATGTTTTACAAATGCTCTAGCATTGAGCTGCCCACCCCCCCAGCCCATTTTTACTCTTTATTTTGAGGCAGGGTCTTGCTAAGTTACACAGGCTGCCTCTGGTCTCTAATTTGCTGTCCTCTTGCCTCTACCTCCTGAGTTCCTGGGATTATAGGTGTGTGCCATCATGCACAGCCGGGTGAAACCTCTTAACCATTACTAGAAACCACCACAAGTTTTTAAAAGAGATTTATTTGGCATAAAAATTTATGTCAAAAGTTACATATATGAAAAAGTACATATATCAAAACATCATGTAGTACATATGAAATATATAATTTTTATTTGTCTGTCATACTTCAGTAAGTGGGAAGATATACAGCTACACATACATCCATAGGTATGTTAATATCTTAGAATGTGTTGTAAAGGGAATTGAGTGGTAGGATGAATTAGAGAATAATTGGAGACAACCAATTTAGGGAAGGTAGTTTGGGATAGCTTCTTTGAGAATAGCTGAGCAGAGAATTAATGGATACCAACAATCTTTATTGTGGATAGCTGGGCAAAGAATATTCTCAGCTGAGTCCACAGTCTTTGTAGCTCATTTGAACAACAGAGAAAAGCCAAGTTGTCTGCTGTGTTGGGGTTGTGTGAATTAAGATTAGAGAGTTGGGAGTTATGGTTTAACCTATAGTTATGTTGCAAAAACAGTTTGGGTCATGAACCACTTCTGGTCAGCAAATGAGAAAAGCATATAAATTTCAAACCCTTCTCATTGCTGAGAATCCATCACTTGCCCACTGGACTTGCAGAGTCTAGAATGTTCAGGTGCTTTTCATGTGTAAGTTGCCTCTCATGTTGCCAACTGCTTCTAGTCAAGGGCAGCAGGATCATCTATCAGTTCATGGAAGATTAGAAAAGTAAACAAAACAAAAATAAACTCACCTCCCTCATACATGGATAGAAACACTGCTGTTGAGTCGTTGAGGAATGCCTGGTTGCTCTTCTTAGAGTAAAGGGGAACAAGTCATTGAGATATTTAAAATAGAAGGGAAACTTTATATAGGTTTTGTGAAAAATTCTGTTTAAAACAAAACTTATCTCAGATTTCTTTGTCCAGAATGGCTTAGAAAGGATCTGGAGTTAAGTAAAGGAGGGTAGTTAGGAGGTTATTCTTGTGGTCCAGGTAGAAGATAGTGGTGGATTGGACCAGTAGCGGCAGCTGTTTGGCAGGGGTAGTACGAAGGGAAGAGTAACAAGGAGCCCTAAATGGCTTCTAGTTCTCTTTTCTCTATTTTTCTTTTTGCTGTTATGCCTGGTGCATTATGAGGACATCTCTGGAGATATAGGATAGTGCAAGAAGGAGAGTTTGAAGTCAAAAACTAAGTTCTGTCTTGGAAAACTATCTGAGATGGATATTATAAACCCAAGCAGAAATAAAACTCATCAGAGAGGTCTAGACTGGGGATATACTTTCAATAATTATCAGCACGTGATGAAGGGTGACTAATTATAGTAGTTTGTTTAAGGCTGTCCTCATTTTAGCACTGAAAGTCTCAAGTACTGGGAAACCCCTCAGTCCTTTGCAAACCAGGATAGCTATTCACCCTGAATAAATAATGTTTATAACATGAGATTGGCTGAGAACAACCCAGGTTTCACAGAATTGGATCAAGCAAATATTTTAAGTAAAGGGAAGTTTAGAAACTACAGCCAGCAAGGTAGTCGGAATACAGGAAAATTTCAAGTTTCTGAAAACCACTGGAGCAAAGTGTTTCAGGAATGAGGGAATGTCAATTCTAGAAAGTCAATGAATTCTGAGTAAGAAGGGGCTAGAAAGGCATATTTGACAAGACAGCCTAAACCAGAGAATATTCCTGGAAGTGATGGGGAAATAAACTGCATTATTTTAAGTTGAAGAGAGAAAAGCAAGAAAGAGGATAAGGAAATGCGACAAAATCATTGTGGCTGCATTGAAGGGGAACAGAAAAATGGGGCAGTAGTTACAAGAGACTAGACAGGATATAAAAGGATTGCTATGATTTTAGTGGGGGGCAGTGTGCAGCAGGTATATCAGGCAATGTGGAATAGCCACGTGAAAATTTTAGCATAAATTTAATGAAATTTTCTTCTTTCTAGTTGGTGATTGTCTACAATTACATTCAGATTCTCAGATGCTGGCGTGAAAAAGAGTTTTACATGATTTCAGTTGTTATTTGAGGTTTTCTAGGGAATAATGGTAAAGAGAAAAGCAGGCAAACATGTAAAATAATTAAAAGAAAATTATTTCAAGTAGGAAACATGGAGTAAAATCCAGATAAAGGTAGAAGGGAAAATAAAAGCAGCTAGACAGTAAAGTCAATGGTTTAGATGCTTCATTAAAATTGAAATGCAAAATGAGTACATGAGAGTGTAAGCTGAAAAAGGAGAAGGCAGTGAAAAGAAAGAGTGATTTTTAAGATTGCAGTTATTTAGAATTACTGCTTATACAATGTGAAGGGTGTGACCACTACTTGGGGAAGAGTGGAAGAAAGGTGATTGGAGGTGAAGAAGGAAAGGATCTGATAAGCAGAGTTTGAATGGTTCATCTCATTGAGTTCTGAAATTACCAAGAATAATGGCTTGAATAGTGATGGAAAGAAAAATGAAGATATTAAATGAATGAATGAATAAAAAAATGGTTTTGAAATTAAAAGGGGAACTCATGATGACATTTTGTTATGATCTGCTGTATAATTTGCAGGGCCCAGTGCAAAATAACAATGTAGGACATCATGTTCAAGAATTATTAAGAATTTCAAGATGGAGGTAGATTAGCATTGTATTAAGTGTGGGCCTTTCTGAATGTGGGGCCCTGCAAAACTATGCAAATCACATGCCCAAGAATCTGGCCCTACTTATTATTGAACTTCATAGATTTAAGAAAAGGATCGGCAGGCCGAGTGTCATAGCACATGCCTGAAAACCTTGCACCTGGGAGGAAGGCAGAGATAGGAGGAGAGTGAATTAGAACTCAGCCTGGGTTACATAATGAGATCTTGTCTCAAAAGAAAAGAAAAGAAAAGAAAGAAAGAAAGAGAAAGAAAGAAGGAGAGAAAATGATGAGGAAGGAGGGAAAGATTGGGTCAGATAAGGAGATATATTTTATTTATTTATTTATGTATTTATTTATTAACAAACACATAGAAATACTATATCCCAGTCATTTTTCTAAATGTTTAAAAATATTATAATTTAATCATTATAATATTCTTATGCTATTTCCCCCTCTTATAGATGAGGAACCTGAGGTGCTGGAAATTTAAGCAACTTACTCACAGTCATACTTGTTGTTAGAGGTGTCATGGAGTTGGTATCCAATTCATAGCGACCCTACATAGAACAGGGGAAATACTATTGTCAGTGCTTCTCTGCTGTTCATAGGGTTTTCAATGGCAGATTGATTTTTGGGAGTGGGTTGCCAGGTCCATCTCCCAAGCCTACAGTACCTGGTGTTCCCAGGTGGTCTCCCATCCAAGTACTAACCAGGCCCGACCCTGCTTAGCTTCCGAGATCTGGCAGGATCGGATGCCACATGGCTATGGCTATAGTATGGGAGATTTAGAATTAGAGTTATCAAATCAAAAGGGAATGTGAAACACTATAGGATTAGTCCTAATTAGTTCTCTTAGAGGAAGAAAAATAATCAGTTGCAAGGAATGGATTTGAATACTTAATATATATTCTTAACCTTCTCTTGTTTCTATTTTTCTTTTCCTCCTCCTCCTCCTCCTCCTCCTCCTCCTCCT
>VMDO01008690.1:0-32322 GCA_007922755.1 Pedetes capensis
AGGACATCACTTGTTCCAGCACTTTCTGCCAGAGGAAACTCTTTCTGTGAGGAAAATGTTTGTTAGAGTGTTCTGCTATTGCTTGGTCTCTACATAAAACATCATGTATATCATGAGAATGAAATTCTGTCTTTGATACACCATAAAAGAATTAAAGATAGACATTTTGTCCTGAATACACTTGCATACACACAACACAAACTTCACAAATGCAAAACAATCTTATTGTTTATTAAAACATTAAGATTTATTAATATTTTTAAAATAGTAAGACACTAATAAATGGATTATAATGAGCTTTAAATTAATGAACAGTAATTTTGAGGAAAGAATTTACTTTAAATCAAAAGATCCCTAGAATTATAACAATGTCTACCCCAGCATTATTTGAGCATTCCCTGAGACTTGTGATACTAGCTCAGTTGTTAGAGTGCTGCTCTGCACTGAGGCCCAGGGTTCAATCCACAAAAATGGGGGAAGGATGGAGCAATCCACTCCCAAAGCAATCGCCAAACAATCAGCCATTGAAAATCCTGTGAATAGCACAGAGAAGCACAGACAAAAGCCCAGCCATGGCACAGTGTTCGGGAGTGTGTTGTTCTGTTGTACACAGGGTTGCTATGAGTAGGATCCGACTGGACAGCACCCAACAACAAACAAG
The DNA here is from genome assembly GCA_007922755.1 of Pedetes capensis. Lineage (NCBI taxonomy): Eukaryota > Metazoa > Chordata > Mammalia > Rodentia > Pedetidae > Pedetes > Pedetes capensis. The sequence goes on from VMDO01008690.1 coordinate 662, forward strand.
AGTTGCCTTAAGACTGATCACAGAGCACAGACCTGGTAATCATCAGTTCCATGCCCAAGTTCTCAGAGTCTGCCTGCTGACTTTAGTCCTGAGATTTTGGCACTTGTAGTCAATTTAGGGTTCAGTCACAAGTCACCTGTGATGCACTAGGGGCAATGATGTATTGGTGAATGTTAAGCAAATACTCCAGAAAGGAGAGGGAAGGGAAAGAGAAAGGGGAGAGAGAAGGGAAAAAACAGGGGAGGGGAGGAGAGGGGAAGGGAGGGGAGGGGAGAGAAGGGGAGAGGAAAGGAGAGAAGAGGAGTCCTGATTTGTTGTTATTAAGTGCTGTGGAGTTGGGTCTGGCTCATAGCAACCCTATGTACAACAGAAGAAAACACTCCTTGACTGTGCCATGCCCGGCATTATGTCAGTGCTTCTCTGCTATTCATAGGGTTTTCAATGGTGAATTGTTTCAGGATTATTTTGAGAGTGGGTTGCTGGGTCCATCTCCCAAGCCTACAGCACCCAGTATTCCCAGGCAGTCTCTCATCCAAGGACTAACCAGGCAGACCCTGCTTAGCTTCCAAAATCTGAAGAGATCAGATGCCAGGGAGATATGGCTGTAGGCACCCTGATTTGTAGCATGCACTAATTTTTATTGTGCAAATACCTATATGATGATTAATGTCAAGACATCAGTGTGAGTCAGAGAATATAGAAGAGCTATGAGTCAGGATCTGTTGTTTCTAACCCACAGATGCTTCAGGCATCCTGTTTCTGTTTAGTTTGATAGCCTCTCATCTTGCTCCTAAGGTCTGATCTATACATTGAATACCATTCTATTAACCAATCATCTTATCAGGTTCTTCAGTCTGAGTTTCTGTGGACCATTTTGACTGATCAAAGTTTGAAGTGGGAGTTGAGGCTAGGAGATGCTGCTCTAGTCTCTTCCAAATAGGAGATACTTTAAGCCAGGTTCTCTCTTTCTCCCCATTACAAGGATTCCAAATCTGTTCACTGTTTAATTAACAGAGGAAAGCTCTCTTGTATATTTGCCCCAGAGCAATTAAACCACCAGCAAAGTTTGCAGGGAAAGGAAGGATGATTGTTTAATTGGAAGTTAAGTAATGAATTATTAATTATTGAATTAAGTTAGTGTTCATTAATTAGTGTATAAAACATAATAATTACAGCTTCTGTGTTTTAATATGGAGCTGTGTTTTATAGTTATCTGCTAAGTCAATTATGTAGCCATTAGCATTTTGCTCAAGGGTCATGTTACCATTGTTTTTGTTCTCTGCATAATTCAGACAACAGAGAATACAGTAACTGTGGTCTTTCACATAAATTGTATTCTGTTTACAGGAAAATGTTAGACAACTTGGATCACTGATTGCTCAGTGATGAGGGAACAGACAATTCTGCATCATTTGTAAAATGGATTCTGTTCATAGGGAGAGTCTCTCGCCATCAGTGAGGTAGTAATGGGAGAGGCCAGGAAGGACCTCAGCCAGGAGTGTGAGGCAGGGAAAGCACGGGTATGAAAATGTATTCTTGTTCAAGCTAACTTTGCCATTCCTCATCCTCAGCAAATGATCCAAAACTAGAAAGTGACAGGACACAGTCCCAATGTCTTTCTTTTACTGATGATGTTCTTTCCTTTTTGGGCATCAGAGACCCCAGTGAGAATCTGATGAAAGACACTCTGAATGATCCATGCACAACACTTGCCCAAAAGGCTGAATGCAATTTCAGAATTCATGGACCACCCCCACCAAAAGTCCATTTGTGAAACTACAGATTGGAATTTCCAGGGATTGAAAAATCTGCATCTTGAACAAGCAGTTTAGGGAATTTTTATGTCTGAGCACATGACCCTTTCTAATTTAGAAACCTCAGTGTTTCAAAAAGCCCTTGGGCAGTGTGATAAAGTGAGAAGAATAAGAGCACTAGGCTCAGACAGACCTGGCTCCAAACCTAAGCGCCTCCACTTCATGGCTGCGCATGTCATTCAAGTGTTCTTAGCCTCAGCTCCTTCAACTGTGGAATAGATATGATACCTACTTTTTAGGGTTACTAAAAGAAACAAGTGAACAAAGGGAATTGGAAAATGCTAGTCATAAGAGTAGTTTGTGACTTCCCCTTTTAATTTTTAGTAGACAAGGGGGAGACATGATAGAAACAATTTGTAACAACAGACAGATTTCACATTTCTCAGTGTGAAAAATTGAATAATTGCTGAAGAAATGCTTGATTTTTTTGTATCTGTTGTCAGCATCTGCTGTCAGAGCATATTATTATATGCCTGATCCAGTAAATTGTAAATACCCAGGGTAAGGAGGAAGGGCATCAGTCTAAACAAATTAGGGAACACTTTGCTTCAATAGGCATTTTTCTAAACTAACCTGGAACAGTGAGGATCAAGTTGACCAAAGAAAAAGTTACAGAGATGCAGTTTTGCCAAAAATCTGAAAAGAATGGAAAACACTTCAAAGAACTTTCAGCTCGGTACTGGCTTTCCTCTGTGCTTGCCTATTAACATAGCTCCTTCCTTACAAAATGGTTTCAACCTGATTAAATTTTTTCCTCACTATAGGAACATTTTGTAACAGAAGTTGATGTAAAGTGTAAGATTTAGTCTACACCCATTCTTTTTGTGAACCATATCTCAAATTAAATAAAATATTTCTATATTGATTTTTGTCCTCAGTTTTTAAAGTGTTGTATTATATTTGCCTTACCCCATCTTTAAAGATATTTTACAAGTAGATCCAGCTACTGGGAAAACTATGCTCCTTCCTAAGCACTTTGGCCTTTTAAAATTCAAGAACCAGAAGATACTGTTTAAAGTAGAACTATCTCTGATCCCACAATTGTCTGGGAAAGCTTAATAGAGGGAAAATATCTCCACTTTAAAGGAGCTTATATTTTAAATGGGCTGGGATTTAGCTCAGTAGGTAGAGTGCTGCGCTGCAGTCTCTGAGGTCCCGAGTTCAATTCCCAGCACCGCAAAAACAGGAGAAGGACCTGGCAATCCACTCCCAAGGCAATCCTGAAATGGTCAGCCATTGAAAACCCTATGAGGGTCGCTATGAGTCGGATACTGACTTGATGGCACCTAACAACAACAACAGTTAGAAGGCAACAACAACAATGACAAATATTTTAAATAATATTGGTGAACATGGATATTTGAAATTCAAACTATGTTTTCCCTATAGGAAAGTCATATATTGTGACTTTCCCCAGGTTAAAAAAAAAATCCATTTGACTAGAATGTAGTTAAAATACACTGCATACTTACATTGAAAAATATTCATACTAAAAAAAAATACTATCTTACTTTTAGAAATTAAGGGGGAAAGTAGAAGAAATGAACGTAGTGTATACTGAAGACCAAGGCTTGAGTCTTTTTGCTGACTTCTGTTGACTTTAGAAAAGCATTTAAGCTTTCTGACAGGGGTTCAAAATCATGAAAAATTCGGTTCAGGTTCAGGTGTGGGTTCAAAATGTTAAAATTTAGAGGGTTCAGTGTGGGTTTGGGTTCAACTCCTATGTGCAGGTGGGGAGACTTCAGAACAAATCTGGACCTGACTCCAAACTCTGTACCTATTCCGGTCCAAGCATTTTTATAAATTTTTCTAACTTTTAAAAAGTTTAACCCAGTGGAAAATTTGGTTCAGATTCAGCTTTTAATGTGGTGGGTTTTTTTTATTTGTTGTTTGGGTTTTGCTGCATCAGTAGCTATTTTATTATACATGAAATTTTGTAATGAAAAATAATTTATTCATCTATCTACATATAGAATGTGGGCTTGGATTTAGCTCAGTTGGTAGAGCGCTTCTCTGCAGTCTCTGAGGTCCTGAGTTCGATTCCCAGCACTGCAAAAATGGGAGAAGGATGTGGCAATTCACTCCCAAGGCAATCCTGAAACAACTAGCCATTGAAAACCCTATGAGGTTCATTATGAGTTGGATATGACTCCATGGCACCTAACAACAACAACATCACATAGGATTAAAATTTTAAACTTGAACCCAAACTGAACCTGAACATATTCACATGCTGGATCTGAACCTGAACCCAATTTTTCATGGGTTTGAAGCCCTTTTTTCTGAACATCCACATGCTTAGGTGTGTAAACTTTTAACTTGGAATGAAGTACATTCTAAATAATTTTGTTAAATTAAATGTAATGATTGAATAAGACAATATTTGTGAAGCACTTAGAGTGCTCATCATATTGTGAGTGCTCCATAAATATTAGCTGCTATTACCAGAATTATTAATTTTGAATTGTTGAAAACTTAGTGAAGATGTATAGGTTTGCTAAGAATATGCTAGTCTCTGGGAAAAGTGGAGAATTGTAATGAAAAAACAAAGCTGCAGACAAAAACTTCTACCAAGATTTTGAATGGGATGTCTTTCTACACTTTTGAAAGGTTTAATGATTGATGATGCTAGATTTTCAGATTGGCCAACCTCATGTTAAAATAGCTGCCTTTTCTTTCCCTGGAAAGAAAGTTATCAATAGCAGAACAGTTACTCCTTATTGGAAATGGCTAAGGTTCTAATTTGGCTCACATAGAAGTGAAGGAGGAGAAAGAAAGGGAAGAGAAGGGGCCAAGGAAAATGACTTTTATTAAGGTCATTAGAAAAGAGTTAGGAGAGCTGGGGGATGTAGTACATGCCTGTAATCCCAGTGATTGAGAAGGCTAAGGTAGGAGGATCATGAGTTCAAGGCCAAAGGCAGCCTGCACAACTTCATGGAGACACTATCTCAAAAAAGGGGCTGGGGGTGCATCTCAGAGGTAGAGCACTTACCCAGCATACACGAGACCTTGAGTCCAACCGCTTAGTACTGCAAAACACACACACACACACACACACACACACACACACACACACGTATATATATAAAACTGGACATGGTTGTACACACCTGTAATCCCAGCACTTGGGAAGCTGAGGCAGGAGGATTAACATGAGTTTGAGGCCAGCCTGGTCTACATGGTTAGTTCCAGGCCAGGCTGGGTGACACAGAGAGACTCTGTCAAAAAAAAGAAAAGAAAGAAAAAGAAGAAGAAGAAAGAAAAGAAAAGAAAAAAGGGTGAGAGAGAGAAGATAGGATATAGATGTCTAACAACTGACGATTCTCTCTGAGCAGAAAAAATTTTGAAAAGCAAGAGTAAATTCAAACAGCTCTGCACACCAAGTGGGCAATAACACTTTTGATTATGCTCTGGGGCAAGGATAAAAGTGAAATGTAAATTATGTTCCCATACAGACTATTTATATGTCAGCTGTTTATGATTTGGGAAACATCTGACATAGTGGTTCTCTATTGGGGAACAATTTTGTCTCCCAAGGGATGTTTGGAAGTGTCCTGAGACATTTTTTATTGTCTTGATTTCAGGGCCCTGAGAAGAAGAAAAGAAGAGGCAAAGGGCGGGGTATGTTATCAGCCTTCAGTGGGCAGAGGCCAGAGATGATGTGAAACATGGTGTAATGGACACCTCAGCCCTTCACAACCAAGAATTGTTGTTAGGTGCTGTTGAGTGAAGCCCAACTCATAGTGACCCTACATACAACAGAACGAAACACTTCCTGACACTGTGCCATGCCAGGCACCATGTCAGTGTTTCTCTGCTATTCATAGGGTTTTCAATGGCTGATTGTTTTGAGACTGTTTTGGGGAGTGGGGTGTCAGGTCCTTCCCCCATTTTTTTGTGGTAGGGATGGAACCCAGGGCCTCAGAACATGCAAAGCAAGCATTCTACCAACTAAGCTACACCCCAGCTCCAACTAAGAATTTTCCAGCCCCAAATGGCCAAAGTTTGGAGGTTCATTTATTTACTTGAGACAAGGAGAGATTTGTTTGTTTGAGACAGGGTCTCCCCATATAGCCCAGGTTTGCCTGGAACACACGATATAGCCCAGGCTGGCCTTGAATTTGCATTGATCCTCCTGCCTCAGCCTCTGGAGTACTGGGATAATAGGCAAGTGCCACCAAGCATGGCTGAAAGTTTAGAGGTTTAGAAATTCTGATCAAAGGCCATCCCCAGAAAGTTGTCTTGAAGATAGTTATTGCAATGTTACTACTTTAATGACTAGGTCTGAAAATATCGGAACTGGAAGAGCTCAGAGAGAATGTAATAATTCTCCTTTGTCTGATAACATAAAGGTTGGCTCCTCCAGTGTTTCAGACATTTGGGTTTATCTTAACTGTAAAGGTATGCTAGCTTGATGCCTGGAATGAAGTAGGTTCTAAATAAGTTTGTGAAATTTAATGTGATGATTGAATAAGATAATATTTGGAGAGAGCTCTAAGCGCTTTAAAAATTGAGTGTCCAAAAAATATTCCTATATAATTAGAGGTACCAGCTCTGGAGAAGGCCTTCCTGCACTTGATTTCTAGCTCTGCCATTTACTAGCTGAGCAAACTTGGACAAGGACCTAACATCTAAACTTCCATTTTGTCATTTGTTAGTGGAGCTAATCAGAAGTCAGCCTACAGCTGTAGCCCTGTGGTATCGGATCCCGTCAGATCTCGGAAGCTAAGTAGGGTCAGACCTGTTAGAACTTGAATGGAAGACCGCCTGGGAACATCAGGTACAGTAGGCTTGGGAGAAGGACCCAGCAACCCACTCCCCCAAAAAATCAGTCTGCCATTGAAAACTCTTTGAACAGCAGAGAAGCACTGACAATAGTGTTTCACCTGTTGTGTGTAGGGTCGCTATGAGTCGGATACCGACTTGACAGCACCTAACAACAACACCAGATCAGAAGACAGTCTTTTTGGGAGGAAGAAGCTAATCAAAGTAAAGTACTTGGCCCAATACCCAGGACAGTACAAGTGTTCCTTAAATATTTGCTATTGTCCTCCTCATTGTCATGACTCCGGTGTCTCAGATGACCTGAGTCTTTGCACCCAAAACCCCAGTATGGACCTCAACTGTCCCTTGGTTACTTGTAAGGCTACAGTTATACAATGTCAGATGTGGAAGTCAAACTAGCAGCTTGACTTCCAGTGCATTCCTCTTTCAGGTGACCTTATGAATAAAAATCTAACACATGGCAGAAATGCTGAGCATGAGACACTTTTATGCATGGTGCTGCCTTTCTCCTGCCCTCTCCCTTGCTATGATCTTTTTTCAGCAGAGTCAATAAAAGTACAGGCCAAAAAAAAAAAAAAAAAAGCCTTTTTTCCCCCAAGATAAAATCAGGAATTTAACACCACTAGTCTCCTCATTTGCATTTTAAAAGTACTAGTTTCACAAATAATACGCAAAAAGGATTGTTAGATTACAGGCCTGATATTATAGTGCACAAATAACAAAGGGAGCAAAACTGCATAGAGGCAGAAAATAGTTCCTGCTGCTATGGAGGCAGGAAAGAGAAGTCAAGAAAGGTGCTACAAAGAAAGTATCACACTGGATTTTTTTTTAAAGAAAGGTTACATAAAAATTTAAAAGAAGACTCAAATATGTTTTTTAAGTAAGAAAAATGGATGGGTCTTAAAATGCAAATGGAAATTCAACATAATATAAAATGTCACCGAAATAATAGGCTAAGAGAGAACAGATGTTAAAACTTAAATTAAAAAGATGTGGGTGAAGGAGCAAAAAGCAAGGGAGGCTGGTACCATAGCTCACGCCTCGAATAGAATTGCAATGACTCAGGAGGCTAAGGCTGGAAGATCACAAGTTCGAGGCCAGAGGCAGCCTATGCAATTCAGGGATCGCTGTGTCTCCAAATTAAATAATAATAATAATAATAAGATGGAAAGGGGAAAAAGAGGCAGCATGGTGTGGTATGGGAAGACTGCACCAGAGTCTGGCCCTGCATCTCAGCTCTGCTGTGTCTATTCTATGACCTTGACAACACTGAATTTCCGAGGGCCTTAGATTACCTCAGTGACAGCTGAGCTGGTGTGTTCTGCTGTGTCTGGGACACCGTGAGTCTGTCTTGATTAACCACAGGGGTGTAGGGCAGATCTGGAAGAGCAGGAACCTGGAGTTGTACCGGCCCTCTGCAGTGTTGCAACTCACCGTGTAGAGAAGGAAGCCCAAGCCCGGCACAGAAAGAAATCTCTGAAGAGTGCAAGACCAAGGATGGGCACAAGGGGGCAGAAGCTGTGATAACAATGTTTTTCTGGGAGTGGTCCAACTCCAGTGGTGAGAATTGAGGAGCAGGTTAAGACGAACAGAAAGGACGTTGGCATCGTGGCAACAGGCAGCAAAGCTGCATTTCCTGGGTTTAGGTTTGGGGGACACGTCTCCACTCTCCAGGGCCAGCTCTCTGTTTGGGCAACTTGAAGCTCACTGCTAGAGTTTTGCAGGGAAAGGACACAGAGGAAAAAATACAGGAATCCAGCTGTAAGAACTAGAGAATGCAGTAGGTAACAAGCTATAAAATGAGGCTAAAAGATGGCTCCTATCTTAGGGGTGAGGCAAGACTGAAACTACAGGGAAGAACTAGCAAGGATCAAGGGTGCTAGACTTGGGGATGTGGACAAAGTTCTGTCGAGCTCTAATATGCATTCACTCAGTATAAGCAGAGGATAAAAGCCAGACTCTAAAGATGTCCTAACCTTTAGTTGAGTCTCATCTTCACTTCTCAGCTTCTTGGTATGGAGCAGGTAATTTAACATGACTAATTTTCAGTTGTAGAATAAGGTTGACGGTGTCTCCTAAGATTGTTGTAAACTATGTTAAAAATATATGTTTGGCACAATCCCAAGCACAAGTATATGATCAATAAATGGAAGCTACCTATCACCATTTATTTATTCAGCATCTATCCCTATGTACCATTTTGTAAGCCTACCTCAAGACAGATGGAACACTTTGTTGTTATTAAAAAACAAAACAAAACAAAACAAAAAAACCAACTCTTGGTACTAATTGCAATATAAGCAGGAATGAGGGGAAGTCTGAGAGAGATTTTTCCCTGAGGAACGTGGAAAGCAGCTGAGCAAACGCATGCTAGTGCGTATAGTGCAGAGTGGTTCCAGCTTTCGGGTGGGAAAGAAGATGGTTGAGATGGAATAATGAATCAAATAGTGGTTGCACTGCTCCTAGGACTTCTGAGCTTACACCAGAAGGCCTTGCCAGCTCCATCCCAAAGTGCGTCACCCAATTCTTTTGAACTTCCACCAATGACCAAGGCAAAAATTCCTTAAAGTGCAGGAATCTGAGTTCCATTTGGCTCTATTCCCCCAAGATCCACTTTCAGCCTCAGTTTTTGTGGTTGCATGAAAATACATGAGGTAAATTCTGAAGTTCCAAGTGGTTCCAGGACTATCCCAGATTGCCCAGAGTTCTCATGACTTCCACTGGTCAAAGGTGATGTCAGAAAAGGGCTGCATCATGGCTACCTATAATGGATTTCTTCCTGGCAAGAAGACTTGGGGAAGGGAAAGGAGAGCACCCGTTGGAGCCTATATGAGGTGCTCTTCACATGCATTTTGTGGTTTCATCCTCAAAACAAACCAGAGTTGAGCCTTTTGTCCACTTGTGGCAGATGAAGTTTAGAGGCTTCATAACTTTCTGTGGGTCACACCCTCTATAAGAAGGAAAGGCAGGACTTGTGTGTATTTCTTCTTTCCTGTATAAAGCAGTAGCCCCTCCCCTCTCTTTTTCATTCCAGTCTAATCTATGCATATGTAAAATAATTACTTCTTCCCGTAGGAAGTGTCAGCCCTCCAAGCAAAGAAAAGACTACAGTATATGTTACCAACACATGTTTTCACTAGGCTTGTCTCTGTTCTGCCTGCTGTGGCAATCAGCTTTTGCAAATACTGTCACTTACCAAATACAAAAAGCATGTGAATGCCCAGCCAATGGCCTGGGATAAACACTGTCAGGCTTTCTGACTTGGAACATCCACCCAGAATGGGGGCTTTGTTTCAAAAGAACAAAACCAGCCTTGTAGCATCAAAATTGTTGGTGGGGGAGAGGGGAGAAAAAGGGGGCAGTTAGGGTACAGGAAAGACATGGAGCCAACCCAACAAACTGCTTCAGAGTCTGCCCCATGCATATGAAGGAAATTGATAGTATTTGATAGTGGGTCTGCTCAACCCAGCCAAGCTAAAGATGGGTAGGGCTCAAAAACACTGCTGGAAAAGTTGGTATCTGGCCAAATGGCTAAGTAGCCACATGTGCACAGAAGGGCTTTTGAGCTCTGCCTCTTGGCAGGATGCCCACCCATCAAGTTCTTCCAGAGGGGGGAGTTGGCAATGGGCACCCCTCATCCCAGAAGCACTTGACAGGTAGGCTTGTTGCTGAGAGCCCCCACACCCCTCAGGTGCCAGACTCTGCATTGTGTCTGCACCAGCTCCTTGCACTACCATGACACAAAAAGAAGGAGACTGGCACCTGTAATGAGGAGCCTGTCATCTCATGGCGGGGCATCCGTTTGGTGCTTCTTGGACTGGGAAGTGTGGCACAAGATGACACTGCCCTTGGTGGGCGGGCTGTGGCAGGAATCATCTGTGGTCAAGAGCGCATGACTCTGGGGCTCTACAGCCTGCCATGAGTCAAGCACTTTCTAGAGCATAGTTACATAATGACCAAGGAAGACATGGTGGAAATTGGCCATGCTTGGGGAAGAAAAAGAACAGCCTCATTAAAGATCGAGTCACAAGAGAAATACGCACTAAGACTACCCACCTGAGGAATTCTGGGATGTCTGAGGAAGCTGCAGGAATTCTGTTTGTATAAGGACCTCTGTCTGAGCCTTCTAGAAAAAACAAGAGAGAGGTCTTTGGGACTGACAGGTAGATTCTACAATCCCTAGAACCAAGCTTCCTGAAGAACAGAATGGAAACTACCATTGTCTAGCTCTGGAAAATGGAGCCCAGCATGGAGGCTCTCTCTGGTAGGAGTGAGATGATGGTGGGCCTCTGAGTCACTGGCCTCATTGGTGAGCAACATGCTTACATAGTCTTTCAATACCCCCATTTCAGTAATGGGAAATTGATGCTAAGCCTCAGTCAGAGGGCCTTTTGGTCCTAAGGAGCTATAATCACAAGAGAGAAAATCTATCATTCTGATGTGGAGCAGTAGGATTTGCGGGGGCAGGATCCCAAGCCATGGCAGACCTGTTGGGAGGTCTGGGAGGCTGATTGGCCTCACTTAACACTGGGAGTCAGGGATGTGCTCAGGGCTGTGGAGGTACCTCCTGTCCCATCCCTTTTGCTGGGTCACAGGAGGTCAGGCTAAGTTGTCTAGGGGGAAGAGTGTGGGATTGGGTCCTCACTGGGTTCTTGGGAGAGTTGGAAATCTTTCCTTTAGTAAACCAGAGATAAAAATTATGCAATAACCCAGAAGATTATAAAAGAAAACTGATGTGGGGTTATAAAGATCCAAAGAAATGCAAGTTGCTATGTACCAGACCCTGTGCCAGGCACTAGAGGTGTAATGAAGGGATGCTTATAGCTTTGTGGAAGACAGATGTCACCAAAGGATCACACCAGTAAACATACAATTGTAAAAGTAGCACAGACTTCTCTGAGAGCATGTACAAAGGAACTGATCTCCAAGATGGGGAGGTTTTCCTAAGGAAGTAACACTTAAGCTGAAATTTGAAGGAAGAGTATTAATGTATTTAAGTAAGACATCAAAAGGAGACACTTCCTTGTTTTTACTATGTGCCACCATTGTTCTGCTGGCTTTACGTGTATACAATTTCACTTTCACAACCTTGTAATGGAACTATTTTTATCATGCCTAATTATACAAGGTGTGTATGATCAAATAACTTGCCAAAGTTCACAGAGCCAGTAAGTTCTGGGTTTCAAACCTGGTAGGCTGGCTCTAGACTCCTGCTGCTCATGTTATGGAGAAAACAGCTGTGCAAAGAGCCTGTGTCTTAGTAGGCAACAAAGAACAGGTCTACTTACACCTACGCTGACCAAATTCCTAGTTGCTATTATATCAAAAGGTTTCTCTTACATTGATAGCTCTCCTTTCCCAAAGAAGAATTCTGGTGAGCAGAACACCCTCCATCTTGTTTCATCTGCAAGGCACCTTCATGATGCTAATACACACATGCTTCAGGTCCCACAGCGCTGAGAACCAATGCCCCAAGATTAAAAAGTAAAGATGAGGCATCACTGTGTGAGGTGGCCAGTGAGTATCTCAACAAGGAAACTTGTTGGCACCCATCCTCCAGACCACCTGATTGCTTGTGGAAGAAGAGAAGAAGAGAAAGAAAGAAAGAAAGAAAGAAAGAAAGAAAGAAAGAAAGAAAGAAAATAAAGAAAGAAAGAGAAGAGAAGAGAAGAGAGAAGAAGAAAGCAACAGCCTGACCCAGCACCCTTTCCTGCTGCATCTGGTGACTAGAAGTCAGAGAGTAAGGAAGTACTTAGGCAGACAATGCCTAACCTTATGCCAGAATGGCTATACCAAGGGTTTTTCATGGGCACTTAAAATTGGTTGTCAACAGAAATGCAAATTGAGCCCATCTTTGTCTTGAAGCCATATGTCCTCTAGGATAGAAACAACATTTTTCCTGCGGAGACTATTGTCCAGGGTTTACTTCATTACAGCTTGAGAAGATACTGTATGGTAATCAAGGGGGGCAGAGAAAGGAAAGGGACACCCAAAGAGTTACAACTGAACCCCCAAAATCCTCAGAGAGAAAAAGAATTTGCAAGCGGAGCAGAAGCCTATTGCCCACAGTGAGTGAAAGGAAAGCTACTTTTCAGTGGAGGCTGATGGCTACTGAGTGGTTTCTACTCATTGGTGCATCCCCAGAGAATCTCATTTGCTCTTTGATCTCAATTATTGCCTTGTGATATTTTTTTAAGCAAAAAATTTTCACTCCCCTTAAACCTGTATTTCCTCACAGTAACTCTCCAGTGGATAGCTTACTTACAGTTTACTTTCTCATAAAACTGAGAACATCTTTATTTTTTTATATATTTTATTTTATTTTTATTTTACAGACAGAATCTCACTGTGTAGCCCAGGCTGGCCTTGAACTTGCCACCCTCCTGCCTCAATCTCCCAAGTGCTGGGATTACAGGCATGTGCTACCACAACCTGGCACTATTTTATTTTATTTTATTATTATTTTTAAGTTCCTCTTTTCATTGTCCATGTGGAATAACCAAGAAGACCATATTGTTGTTGTTGTTGTTGTTAGGTGCCGTCGAGTTGGTATCCGACACATAGCGACCCTCATAGAGTTTTCAGTGGCTGACTGTTTCGGAATTGCCTTGGGAGTGGATTGCCAGGTCCTTCTCCCATAAGAAGACCATATAGGTAGACCTTATTTCTTACAAATTGCTGTGCCTCTCCCCAATTTTGAACTCTCTCACTCTTCACATTAGAACTTGGGAAGGACCTAGGTCCAGTATGAGCCTATCAGGACCAGAGGTTCAGAATAGTATCTGCCTTTCCTGAGATTATGATAAGTGAGTGACACGAGGGCCCAAGAGCTCAGATAACATGGCCTAGGATTTAAGAGCATAACTTTGGAGTTAAGTTGCCTGGACTCCAATCCTAGTTCTGCAGCTTCCTAGTTGTGCAGGTGGTTCACTGAATCTTACTAAGCTTTAGTTACTAATTGGATTCAAGAAGGCAATATTTAGAAAGCACTTAGCATAGTACCTGGCTAAAGCTAAAGTCAGATTAAATGATAACTACTATCATTTTTGCCTGCAGCCGTAACCCTGTGGCATCCGATCCCATCAGATCTTGGAAGCTAAGCAGGGTCGGGCCTGGTTAGTACCTGGATGGGAGACCGCCAGGGAACACCAGAAGCTGTAGGCTTGGGAGAAGGACCTGGCAACCCCCTCCCAAAAAAATCAATCTGCCATTGAAACCCCTATGAACAGCGGAGAAGCACTGACAATAGTGTTTCCCCTGTTGTACAGAGGGTCGCTATGAGTCGGATACCGACTCGACGGCACCTAACAACAACAACACAACTATCATTTTTAAGATAAGGGGATAGAAAGCAGTAAATAGAACTCTTATTATCAATTTGGACTGCTATAAAAAATATCATAGACTAGGGAACTTATAAATAATAGAAATTTATTTCTCACAATTCTAGAAGCTGCAAAATCCAAGATAAGGGCACCAGCAGATTCAGTATCTGATGAGGACACACTAGAGACAGCCGCACTCTTCCCGTATCTTCACATGATGAGAGGAGATAGCTCTTTGGGGGGCTCTCTTACAAGGGCACTAATGTCAATTAAGGGAACTATGTCCTCATGATCTAATCATCTCCCAAGAGCTCCACCTCCTAATTCCATTACCTTCAAATTCAGGATTTCACATATGAATTTAGGGGGAACACAAATATTCAGACCATAGCAGGAACCAAGGTTAACATAGATAAATTTATTAGCAATACATAGATAATAGTAGTAGTAGGCAGATAATATAGATAAGTCAGTAGTTAGGTTGAAGTAAATAATATAAGAAGTAAATATAGGCAGGGTTAGGATCATGGAATATATGTGCTCATCCCATAAAAAAGATACCAGATTATCAACAATCATTACCATGTATTGAGTATTACCACATGGCAGGAACAATGCTAAATGCTATTAGGAACTTGTTTAAATATAATCCTCTTAAAACTCAGGAGTTAAGTTGCCATATCCTTATCTGCCTAACACAATCCCTGGCACATAGAAGATGTTCAGTAAATATTTGCTGGCTTTGAAATATTTAAGCATTATTATATTATCCCCTTTGCATACATATAATTTGCTTGACAACTCAAACATAGAGACAATATTACCAGCATTTGACTTTTAACCACCTGAAGCATAGTATAACATACATATGTGATCAAATCTGTTACAAGGATCTGCCTATGTCAGTGAAAAAGCTCTTCTATCCTGGCCTATGTTGAACAAAAATGGCTCAAGCCAATAATGTGTCAACTGGGATATTATTTAGAGAAATTATTTCATGTTTTTCAGGCACACAGAGCTAGACTGAAAAATATTCTCCTTGGCACATGTATAACAAAGTAATTAAAGGAGTCAACATTCAAAACAAGGAAGTGAAAATCTGAAACAGGCACTGGGACAAATAAAACAAGAGTACAGCTTCAACTGAGAAGGGAGATACCATTTAACAGAGCTCTCTCCTAAAGGGAAAAAACAAAATGCTGTACAGTAATTCCTCTTACTACATTTTCTTTAAGCAAGGATCTTAATATTTCTAATGTGAAATGATCTTGTAAATAGCAAAACTAAGGCATAAAAATCCTCTGAGAATAATTTACATCTAGGACTCCTCCCCTCATCTTATTTTAGCTATTACATGATATTTTATCAGTAATCCCAGCTGTTAATCTTTGGGGATCTCTTTCTTTTAGAAATCTTTTAGAAGACAGATATCATTAAATGCAGGTGAGAACTTCCCTGGGACTATATAGAAATAGAAAGATATTAAAACAAGGAGCAAACTCTTTCTTTTTTTCACAAAATGAGAAAATAGTCCAATCAGGACAGGATTTTTAATAAATTTTGTGATACTTACTTTTTAGAACCATTACATCAATTAAATAATGACTACATGTTTAAACACCAATGAAAATGTTCACATAATTCATAATGTCACACCTGACTTAGTGAGTACATTAACTTATTGACTCCAATGAACTTTTTCTCTTAGAGTATTTAGTTAGCTCATAGTTTACCAATTAGCATTTTGGAAGTATACATAAGAAGCTACAGTAACCAGAGTGGAAAACAACCCACTTTAATTCATTGCTAAATATAAATACACACACACACACACACACACACACACACACAATCACAGACAAAGTTTGAGTCATCCTTCAAACAGGAAAACTGAGGCCACACTAAATATTTACAAAAGAAGGCATTTAGCTTGGGTGGATGGTTACAATGATGATTAAATACTTAGTAAATCACATGGGGATGACACAGAAGCAACTCAAACATTAGGAAGTTGTTGTCACCCATAAACTTGAGGGATTGAGGGAGGTGTGCCAGAACCCAGGGGCAGAAATCATGGGGTAGAAGCCAGAAATACACTGCATCTGTTCAGAGGAAGTCAGAACAATGGAGCTAACATAGCCACTCAGGAAGATGGATCTAGGTACAAAGAGAAAAGGCAGGGGAGGAGACTTCATTCTTCTTTGTATCTTGCTGCTGTGTCCCATTGGTCAAATGTAGCAAGAAACTACCTATAGAGGATGCCTGGAAATATGGTTTTCAGGTGTTAGTCACCCTACTGAACTGAGCAGAGCAAGGAAAAGGGTATGAAATGTTTCTGGTTTCAATAGGCCAAGAACACACACACACACACACACACACACACACACACACACACACACACACAACTTGGTTCCAACTTCAGAACTGTCACTCTGAATTTGAAACTAATTGAATCAAGATAAAACAAATAAGGCCAGTCATTTACAAGATAATTTAACTTTCCAAGATTACTTGACTCTAAGAATACATGGTGGCTTTCAGTCTGGTCAATGTCCATCTTAGAAAGAGACAGGGGGGTCATCATATGTTAGGATCAATTTCTAAGTCTTTTTAAGCCTTATCTGACTTTGGTTTTATATCACCTTTATAAATTTAGTATACAGTGAAAAGTCATAATGATATGTTAAGTCAATTTCACAAGTGAAAATTTCAGTGAGGTGAAAACATTGTCTGGGATATTACAATAATTAAACATTGGTGCAATGCTGGGTCCGCTTTAAAATTTTTACCGACAATATGCAATCTGGATACAACTGCTATAAAGCTCTAGCCTACTCAATTGTGCTGTATTCTGCTGCCTGTTGTGATGATGTCATGATTGGAAAAGAGAAAAACAATCTGAATTAGGGAATATTATTTGGGCGTATAACTTTCAAATTAACAGAGGAAAGGTAGAAAAATATATAAAGAATTAAAATAAGGGAATAAAAGAGAAAAAATTGTAAAATAAGTAGCATTAGAAACCACAAATGGCCAGGTACAGTAGATCATGCCTCTAGTCCCAGTGACTCAGGAGGTAGAAGCATGAGGATTGCAGGTTTGAGGCCAGAGGCAGCCTGTGTAACTTAGCAAGACCCTGTCTCAGGATTAAAAAGAAAAGAGAGAGAAAAAAAAGAAAAGAGAAACCACATAGTGAGATGTTAGATTTAAACCCAAGTATATCGTCAATTATATTAAATTTAAATGGACTAATTGCTCACCTAAAAGATACCAATTATCTGACTGTATAAAAAATATAAATCCAACAACATTCTGTTAACAAGTGACACATAGAAAAGAGGCTAGAGATAATTGAAACATAATACTGTAGGGAAAGGTATTCTATGCAAACACCAACCAAAATAATTAAGAACATTAATATCAAACTAAAAATCATCACTAAAATTAAAGATCACTTCATAATGACAATGCTTTAATTAGTATCAAAAGTTTAATCATTCTAACTTCTGTACATCTAACATAAAACTTTTAGAGTATATAAAGGAAATTGACAGAAATATAAGAAGCAATAGACAATAATCATAATACCAGATGTTTTAGATATCTTAGTGACAGAACAGATCAAAAGTCACTATGGGTCAGGCACCATGGTGCACACCTGTAATCCCAGTGACATGGGAAGCTAAGGTAGGAGGATCACAAGTTTGAGGCCAGGGCAACCTGTATAACTTAGATCCTGTCTCAAGATAAAAAATTAAAATGGGGTTGAGGGTAGAGTTCAGTGGTAGAGTGCTTGCAAAGTACATGGAAGATGCTTGGTACAACTTCTGAGTACTACAAAATATATATATATATATATATATATATATATATATATATATATATATATATATATCAATGTGAATGAAAGAGCTCTGCACATGTTTCATAAACTGCACACTGTGGACATATATAAAACAGTGCTGCCGACAACTGCATCTGGGTCTGCCTTAGACAAGCACACACTGAATCTTCAGTAAAAGTTACCATATGCTGAGTCATAAATTAAGACAAAGGTCTTCTTCAGGTCTGTTACTATTACCACGTTTGTTTGTTTGTTTGTTTGTTTAAGAATTTCTGATTCTGGTTAAGATGGTGGACAATTAACAGCCATACTTCACACTGGGAAGAAAATAGGGAAATTCATGAAATTTTCTACTCAAAACAAAAAAGAAGTGGAGTACAACTTTAATTGTCGAGAAAAGTGGGACAGCACAAGGACAACTGACCAAACAGTAGAGATTAAAATAACAGAGAAAAGGATCCTCATCCCCAGAGAAGATGGAAATGGAGGATCTTGAAGGATATGGAGGCCTCCCAGGGGGTGCACAGCTGAAGAGAGGTGTACCAGAGACATCCCTGCAGCTGGCAGGAAACATGGCAGAATGCCCCAGAAGTGTGCATGGAGCACTCCTTGATGGCATGCAGATGGCAGGAGGCACAGAACCCACAGCTAACTAGAAGTACTGTGGGCAGGAGAAGTGGAGGTCTGTAGCACTCTTCTGGGAGGAGGCTAGACAACATGGCCCCACTGCTGAGTCTTGGACTGGTTTGTTTGTTTGTTTTTTAATCAGGGACAGATGGTCACTGCCTTAGCTCCTGGAGCCACTGAAACCATGAGCCAGAGAGAGGGAAACTGAATGGTGGCAAGTTTAGGGGATGGTGAAGAGTCTCTGGTGCTGCTGGATCCCTGAGCCAAAGAAAGCTTCTTCAGAATAAGGCACATCTGGGCCTCAGGAGTGTTTGCAATGTGGATTAGTAGTACAATGGCTCTGAGGAGCCTAAACCATATGGTTTATGCTGTATTGTCATTGGAAACTGGGAATGCAGGAGATGGGGAAATATGAATGGGAAATGCTGAATGCAGAGGTTTCAGTAGAAGCTAGCCACAGGACACTGAAGCTGCAAACAACAGAGGGTTGATGGGGAGAGAAATGCCAGCAACCCATCATCACCCAAACTCAGAAGAATGTTAGGGAGAACCTATTTACACCCAGAGGAGGTGTGTCCTAGCAACCTGACCAAGCAATAGGCAAGCCTCAACCAAAACACACACAAAACATGAAAGGTCAAGTGAGATGGGAAGACTCAACAGACCAAATCTCCTCGATGGATAATTTCAAAGTAACCAGATTCTTAGAGATGCCTGATAAAGAATTTAGAACCCTGCCTTTGAATTTGTTGAAAGACTTCAAACACACCACTATGAGAGCAATTGATCCGCTAGACAAAAAGGTATCTAACTTGGAAGAAAAAGTCACCAAAGAAATTAAGATCTCAAAGAAGAATCAAAAAGAAATCTTTGAGATACATAACAAAAATTAATCAACTCAATATTGCAGTAGAATCTTCAGTATCCAGACTAGATGAAGTTGAAAACAGAATAGCTGAAGATGTAGAAAGGGTAGAGAACCTTATTTATTCAGATGCCAAGAAAGAAAGATGAAGCAGTCTGAGCAAAACTTTCATTTAATATTTGATAAAATGAAGAAACAAAACCTACAAATTCAGGGGGTTCATGAAGGAGCTAAAAACATGAAAGGATTAGGAAATTTATTCAAAGGGATATTAGATGAGAACACCCCAAATTGAAGGCAAAAACTGGATACCTATACAATTGAAACATTCATAACCCCAAACTGAGTAAGTCAGACCAGATCCTCCCCATGACACATTAAGGTGGAATGCTAAATCTAGAAAGCAAAGAAGCTATTCTAAAAGCTACAAGAGAGAAACACCAACTAACTTACAAAGGCAAACCCATCAGAATAACAGTTGATTTCTCAACAACATTAAAGGCAAGGAAAGCTTGGTCAGACATCATTAAAGTTCTGAAAAAGAACAACTATAACCAAGATTACATTATCCAGTGAAGCTATCTTTTAAAATAGATGGTGAGCTCAAGACATTCCTTTATATTGACTTATTTAAATGTTTGTGCCCACCAAGCTAGCATTCCAGAGGATCCTCAGAAAAATACCATATATGGAATAGCTAAGAAAACCCCAAATATAAGATTAAAGGAAGGAATAAGGAACATGATGGGAACTTAGGAAAACAATGGGCTAATTATGAATCAGAAAACAGAAATGAGTACCAAGTTGATGTAGAATAATAATCGCCTCTCAATAATTACTCTCAATATAAATGGTCTTAACTCACCATTCAAGAAACATAAACTGTTCAATTTGATTTAGAAATATAAACTCTTGATATGCAGCATTCATGAGATGCACCTCATTGACAAAGACCATAAAAGACAAAATTAAAGGCTAGACAACAATATATCAAGCATGTGGGAAACAAAAAAAGCAAGAGTTGCAATACTAATTTTGGACAACTTAGACTTCTACTCCAAACTAATTGAAGAGACAAAGAAGGACACTACAAATTGCTAAAAGAAATATTCAACCAGCAACGCATAATGAGACTTAATATTTACTGATCAAATACAGGGACACCTAGCTTCATAAAAAATTTTATTGGAGATAAAGGAACACATTGGGATAGACACAATAATTATGAGATTTCAATACCCCACTTTCATCAAGAGACAGGTCATCAAAGCCAAAAGTCAACAGAGAAACAAATGACATAAATAGCACCATAGGCCAACTGGAACTTACAGACATCTATAAAATAATCCACCCATCAGATGCAGAATATATATTCTTCTCACCACCATATGGAACTTTTTCTAAGATAGACCATATTTAATTCCACAAAAATGGCCTGAACATATAAAAAAATAGAAATCATCCCTTGTACCTTATCAGATCACAGTGGAATAAAACTAGAACTCAGAAGCAAGAAAAATTTGGAAATGTTACAAATTCATGGACACTGAATAATACACTGCTAAATGAATAATGGATCATCAGGGAAAGCAGAGAGGAAATTTTTAAATTTCAACAATTAAACAAGGATGATAACACACCCTATCAAAATTTATGGGATACAGCACAGGCAGTTCTAAGAGGAAAGTTCATAGCCATGAGTGCCTTCATCAGTAAGTTAGGGAAGGCCCAATTATATAATGCCATATCGTAAGGCACTAGGAGGCTAACAACAAGTCAGTCCCAAAAGGAGCACTCACAAAGAAATGATCAAGATCAAGACAGAGATATCCCAGTTAGAATCCAAAAAGACAATCCAAAGAATTAGTGAGACCAAGAATGGTTTCTTTGAAAAGATTAACACAATAGATGCCCCCTAGTCAATCTCACCAAAAGAAATATAGAAAAGGCCAAAATAGAAAAAATTAGAGATGATAATAGGGTCATAACGACTGATATCAATGAAATCCAGAAGATAAATTGTACTTCTGAAAAAATGAAAATATGGAAGATTGAAAAGTTCATTAATACATATTAATTACCAAAATTAAACCCAGAGGCAATAAGCAGATTAAACAGACCCATTTCATTCACCAAAATAGAGACAGTAATAAAAAGTCTCCTAACAAAGAAAGCCTAAGTCCCTATGGGTTCACAGCAGAATTCTATCAAACCTTCAAAGAATAATATCTATTTTCCTCAAACTATCTCATAAAATAGAAAAGGAAGGGGCACTTATAAACTCATTCTATAAAGCCAGTATCATCTTGATACCAAACCAGGCAGGGACACTTCAAAGAAAGAGAATTATAGACCAATTTCCCTGATGAACATTGACACAAAAATTCTCAATAACATTCTGGCAAACCTAATTCAGCAATACACAGAAAAGATCATACACCATGATCAAGTGGTCTTCATTCCACAGATGCAAGGCTGGTTCTATATATGAAAACCAATCACTATAATTCAACATATCAAGAGACTTGCAGACAGAAATCACACGATCATTTCAATTGATGCTGAGAAGGCCTTGACAAAGTGCAACATGCTTTCATGATACATGCCCTGGAGAGGATTGGGATAACAGGGAAATGCCTGAACATAATAAAGGACATTTACAACAAATCCATAGCCAAAATCATATTAAGTGGGGAAAAACTGAAAGCATTCCCTCTAAGATAAAGAACAAGACAAGGATGTCCACTCTCTCCTTTCTTATTCAATATTGAGATCAAAGTCTTAGCCAGAGCAATCAGGCAAGAGAAAGAAATCAAAGGGATACAGATAGGCAAATAGGAGGTCAAATTATCCTTATTCATGGAAATTGTGATCTTTTACATAAAGGACTCCAAAAATTCCTCTAGAAAACTCCTAGAGCTAATTAACTCCTTCAGCAAAGTAGCAGGATACAAAAGTAAAATACAAAAATCAATAGCCTTCCTTTACACAAATGGTGAGCAGGAAGAGAAAGAAATTAAGATGACAAACCCATTTACAGTAACCCACACAAAAATTAAATATTTAGGTATCAATCTAATCAAAGACCCTAAAGATCTTTACAAGGAATACTTCAAACACTAAAGAAAGAAATTGCAGAGGATACTAAAAGATGGAAGGAACCTCTCCCGCCTTGGCTGTGGGTCAGGAGAATCAACATTGTAAAAATGGCTACATTACCAAAAGCAGTTTACAGATTTAATACAATCCCCACTAAAATTCCAATGGGAGATGATGCAGAAATAGAATAAATAATCCTAAAATACATGTGGAAACACAAAAGACTATGTATAGCCAAAACAATCTTAAGCTGCAAAAACAGTGCAGGCAGGTTCACTATGTCTGACTTTAGACTACACTGCACATCTATAGTGCCAAAAACAGCTTAGTACTTGCACAAAAATAGGCTTGAAAACCAATGGAACAGAATTGAAGACTCAGAGATACACTCAAGCAACCACAGTCATCTGGTTTTTGACAAAGGGACTAAGGATAGCCAATGGGAAAAAGATAGTCTTTTCAACAAATGGTGCTGGGAAAATTGGATATCCATTTGCAGAAAATTGAAAAAAAAATCCCATATATCTCAATTTACACAAGTCAATTTGAAATGGGTAAGATACCTCAACATAAAACCAGAAACCTTAAAAATACTAGAAGGAAAGATAGGAAAAAATGCTCTAATACATAGGCTTAGGTAAGTATTTCCATAACAAGACTCCAGTTGCCTGGGAAATAGCACCAAGAGTTAACAAATGGGATTATATGAAATTAAAAAGCTTCAGTATAGCAAAGGGAACAATCAACAGAAATAAGGGGCAGTCTACAGAATGGGAGAGAATTTTTGCATTCTACACATAGGACTGAGCATAAATTTCAAGAATATACAAAGAACTTAAGAAGGCAAATACCAAGACAACAAATAACCCAATACATAAACAGGCAAAGGAAATGAACTGACAATTCTCAAAGGAAGAAGTTCAAAAGGCCAAGAAACACATGAATGAATGCTCAATATCCCTATCCATCAGGGAAATGCAAATGAAAACAACACTGAGATTACATCTCACTCCAGTAAGAATGGCCAAGATCAACAAAGCAATAACAAATGCTGGCAAGGATGAGAAGAAAAATGAACCCTTTACACTGCTGGTTGGATTGTAAAGTAATTCAAACATTTTGGACATCAATATGGAGATACCTTAGAGAACTATGAATATGATTGCTATACCAGCTATACCACTCCTGGGTATATACTCAAAGGATGAATCATCATACCACAAGGATACCTGTATTTCCATATTTAATGCAACACTCTTCACAACCATAAGTGTATGGAATCAACCAAGATGTCCATCAACAGAGGAATGGATAAAAAATATTGTGGTATATATATACAATGGAATATTACTCAGCAATGAAATGATGTCATTTGCAGAAAAAAAAATGGATGAAACTGGAGAATATCATCCTAAGCAAACAAACCCAGGTCCAAAAAGAGAAATACATATGTCATCACTCATATCTAGGGCTAACATTAACTTAAAGGAAGAAAAATATATAAATATAAATAAATATATATTTAAATTATAAATATATATAATATAAATATTATATTATAAATATAAATATATATAAATATAAATATATATATAAATATGAAGAGATGTAATAAGGAAACATCAGGCTTATCTAAGAAGGGAAAATATAAGTAGAGTAGAAAGAAGGGGGAGGGGTCTAGTACGGAGGGGCAAAGATTGTGGAAGAGGACATGGAGAGGGGAAATAATACAAAGGTTTAAAGGAGAAGAGGACAATCTCAAGTTATATAATGTAACTACGTGAATACATAGGAAAAACAGGGGAATATAACCTATAATTGCATATGGTGGGAGAAGGGCCTGGCAATCCACTCCCAAGGCAATCCCAAAACAGTCAGCCATTGAAAACCCTATGAGGGTTACTATGAGTCGGATACTGCCTCGATGGCACCTAACAACAACAACAAAATTGCATATGATTTTTATCACATATTAATCAAGGGGTTTCATAAATTATGTAAGTTGATGAAGCTGTAACCAAAAATGATGTAATAGGTGCATAATGGAAATAACAAAAGCCTTACTACTCTGTACCCCCATTAACATTTACTAATAATAAAAGAAAAGAAGAAAACAACAACAAAAAAAGAATTTCCTCCATCTGCTTGCATTCTTCTTTGTATCTCACTTTAAAGGCTTTAAAAAATGTATGGCCATCCTTGGCAATCAGTTAATATTTAGAATTGAAACACTACAGTGTTGGTTTTAAGCTCCAAGTATGGGACATTGGGCTTTCATTGTTCACTGGGGACCTCTCATGTCACTAATCTGTGTCCTTCTTTCTGGGATGGTTCAGTTTCACGGAGAAGAAGCCTTTAAATTTCTTGTTTTTTATATGTAAACTCAGAATAATAATGATTCCTATCTCACAGGGCAATTATAAAGATTAATGAGACAATACACATCAACTCTTAAAATAGACCCCAACACACTGAATCATTCAGTACATATTATTGTTGCTGCTGCTGCTGTTGTTGTTATTTAGGGCCATCAAGTCATCTCCAACTCAAAGCAGCTCTATGTATAACAGACGAAACATTCTCTGACACTATGCCATGCCTGGCACTGTCAGTGCTTCTCTACTATTCATAGGGTTTTCAGTGGCAAATTGTTTGTAGAGTGGACTGCCAGGTCCTTCTCCCTAGACTGCAGTACCTGGTATTCCCAGGCAGTCTCTCATCCACAGACTAACCAGGCTGACCCTGCTTAGCTTAGGAAATCAGGTATGATTGGATGCCAGGGTGCTATGGCTGCAGATCAGTGTATATTAGCTAATATTATTTCAAGTCTTCAGCTTCTCCCAGGTTTCAATATTGTTGATTCAGTGTGTTGATGATACCAAAATGTATATATCCAATCACTTCTTTAATTAACATGGTCACTTGGATGTATCTCAGCCATCCCAAGTTTAACAGATTTCAGTAACAATACCATCACTGTTGTACTTGCTCCAGCCAGAATCCCACCTCACCCTTTATCCCATCTTCCCCTTTATCTTCATAGCCTTTCTCTCCCAGCCACCATGGAAATTGCTAGATGGTAAAGGTAATCTTTGTCCTCTTCTCCCCTGCAGTTATACATAGTGTGTCTCCGCACTGCTAAATCGATGCATAAAATACAATGGAGCATTGAGGTAAGGAATAATGGGACCCAATCAACACTCTAGCTGTAAATTTTTATTCTTTTAAGGTGTGATTTGTTTCCAACTCTCATCATCTTTTTTCCACTTTTCTGTGTTTTTAAAAAATCTACCTCCAATTACTTTCAGATACAGCCTCATTCTCTCCTCTTTTTGGCGTGCTGTTTTGATTTTCATTTCTTTTTATGTGGGTTGTTCTTTAGTTGGTTGGTTTTTGAGACAGAATCTTACTACACAGTCCAAGCTAGCTTTGAACTTGCAATCATTCTGCTTCAGCCTCACAAATACTGGCATTACAAGTGGGTGCCACCACCCCCAACCCCTCCATTTGAATTTTGTGACATATCCTTTCATTCTCATTTCCCTAGTAGCATTTACTGGTAAGAGCTCTACCTGCTCTCCAATTGTCCTGCCTCACTGTTTCCTTGGCTCATAGACATGATACAATGGCCTTGGATTCTTTATAGCAGACTGTTGAATACAGAAATGTAGACTCTCATTCAGATATTTTTGGCTTTCCTTTTCAGATTGCACAGTTAGGCCTTTGGAGCTTCATGTTGTTTATTCTTAGAAACTTCCTGGAGCATCAAAAATGGCTTAAAATGATTACTGTGCTGTGCATTGGCATCTATGACATTCAATTGCCCTGCACAGGGCGGAATTTCAATGAGTTTTGTGTAAATGAATTGGAAACATATGGATTTCATCCTCCCTAGCTACCACTATTTTTTTTTAAAGCAGGAACTCAGCATTTGAGTTTTTGCTGAATTAAAATGTTTAAAAGTGAGATATGGCAAATCAAAGTGAGACAGGCTTTTCTGTTCTTGACAGCCATCTTATATCTGATATCGTCCGAGTTCATGATGTGTGTTGATTAATGGATACCCAATTTTACTCTCTTTTTCTTGCCCTTACATATTCTTTCCTTACCGTGAGTCCCTCTTTATCCCTCTCCTTCTCTCATCCATTTGTCTTATAAATAGCCACCTATTAACCATTGCCCTACCCTACCTGTACAAACATCCTAGAGAGGATACAGAGGGTTGCATAACCAGGGAATTCCAACATACTGTGAAAATACCACCATAGAGAGGCTTAAAACAAGGTGGGGGTTGTTATTTTGAAGTATTAGCAGTTTAAATCCAGGGCCTTGCAAATAGCTAGGCAAGTTCTCTACCACTGAGCTGCACTCCCAGCCCTTTTTTATCTTTTATTTTGACATAAAGTCTCCCTAAATTGCACAGGCTGCCTCTAGCCGTGAACTCACAATCCTCCTTCCTCAGCCTCCCAAATTGCTAGGATTAGAGGCATGCAGCACCGCTCCTAGCTTAAAAGGAATTGAAGACAGAGCAACTTTTTGTGCCATTTCCATTTTACTACCTCTTGTTTGCTTTCCTTTCCCTTCCTTTCACAAAAGTGAAGCTTTCTATTTTTACTTTATTTCCCTGTATTGGCCTCCATTTTTGGTCTTTTTCTCTCCCTGCTATAGTCTGAATAATTGTCCGCCTCCTGCCCAATTCATATGTTGAAACTTAATCCCTAGTGTGATGGTATTTGTTGATGACATCCATGGGATGTTAAGTCGTGAGGACAGAGCCTTCATGAATGGGATTAGTGCCCTTATAAAAGACACTAGAGAACTCCCTCACTCTTTCTGCCATGTGTAATCTCAGCAAAAAGATGGCTTCCTCTAAACCAGCACGCAGGCGCTCACCAGACCCTGAATCTGTAGGTACCTTGATCTTGTATTTATCAGCCACCAGAACTGTAAGAAATAATTTTCTGTTGTTTATAACCTGTGCAGGGTATGGTATTTTATTACAGTAGCCTGAACAGACTGCAACACTCCCACCTGAATTTTCTATGACCTCATTGTCTGCTTTCCAATTCCTTGTTGTAAAAAAAATCCTTTATCTCCATCTGGTGCTCCATATGCATGAAGGGTTTGGTGCTTTCCTTTTCTTGACTCATATCTGTCATGGAATCTCCGCAGCCTGAGCCTTTTGCTTCTCTTATGCTGCCTCAGTTTATTGTTGGCTTTAAGAAAGCAGTACTAGATCCTATGGGATATAAATTGAGTGACTGCATTGAAATTTCTAATTGTATAGCATGAAGTATGTGGCAATGACTACGTAAGACTGGTGAAATTCTATCATGGTGATGAAATAGAATCAAGTGTTGAATTATCTATATAAATAGATACCCAGAACAGATACAGTCCAGAGTAAAGTTAGCCACTCTGATTAATAGTGCCTCCCCAATCCTCACAACTGCATTAACTTAGTGACAAATGATCTAGTCATAGAAAAGAAACCAGGAGGTAAGCCTCTAAGCGTTTTCCTTTAACTACTATCAAGAAGTAGTTTTATTTCTGCTCACATGTACCACATTTAGAAGCATTCTGCAAAAAGACAATTTAATTCTATCAGTTACAAATACATCAAGCAAGAAAGGAAATATTTGAGGGACAGGAATGTTACCGATACAGACATTCAGGTCAGCTCAAAGGTTCATAAAGATCTTTTCTATCTACCTACACATTTCCTTGCTGCATCAAGATATTTGTTATCCCAGAATGAGCCAGTCAGATATCAATAGATCAATTGGTCTCATGGGAGAGTAAACAAAGAGATGCTACTTCTGCAAAGCTCCTATCATTTGATTCACAAAATTAAAATGTAGATAAAATCAAAGCAAAAATGCATGGTGTAAGGGAGAGGTTGAAGTATATTTTATTTTTAACATTTTATCTGACTACCATTATTAATATAGTGCTTAACTATTTGCCAGACACGATTCTGAGCATCTTACAAATATTGAGTTTAATTTGCACGACACCTCAGTGGTATAAATGCTATTGTTATTTATAATTTATACATGAGCAAACTGAAGCACAGAAAGATCAAATGATCTGCATATTGTCACACATTTTAAGGGCCAGAGCCAGAATTTAAATCTAATCATACCAGCTCCATCATCCCTATTTTTAATATTTTGCCACACTGCAGTGTTATGGTAGAAATAAGAGATATGCAGGCTGCTTTAAAGTTCAGAAATTGATATTTAATATCCAAATTCTAATAAGAACTAGAAACATTCTACTTCCCAAAATCATATGTAAAATTGTAAGACTATCATATAGGAAATTGTGATATGTAAATTAGCGTGGCAGTTTATAATAGCATCCATTTTTCAAAAAAAAGGTCAGAATGAGCAGTGAATATATGCATTCATGGATAAAATGGCTGGCTGGATAGATGGTTCAATAAGCAAGTAAATAATTATATCTCTTAGATTCAGGGAAGTGAAAGGAGATTAACCATAGGTGAGAAGAGATCAAAGTGACACAGTTAGATGACGATGTGGAATGGGCGATATTGTTGAATCTACTTTCAAACTACAATCTACCACACAAGCTTCTATTAGTCATTTGAAGTTCTCACAGAGTCTGGTCATCCTAGGTATACACCTTTAGTTAATGAATTGATTATGTACTAGGTACTAGACATCTTTTGGCTCATCAGTATCCAAAAGTTTGCCAAATTTGTAGAAATTCCCTATTGGAAATCAGATTCTTTAACTTCAGACAACCATACCAATAGGACGAGGCCTGATCTTGTTGTTAGGTGTCACTGAGTTGGTATCCAACTAGTATAGATGCTAAGTAAAATAGGTAAGACAGTATTATTAATGCTTCTTTGCTATATATAGGGTTTTCAATGGCTGTTTTTTGGGTGTGGGTTTCCAGGTCCTTCTCCCAAGCCTACAGCACCTGGTATTCCCGGGTGGTCTCCCATCCAAGGACTAACCAGGCCCAATCCTACTTACCTTCCAAAATCAGGAAGGATCGGATGCCAGGGTGCTATGGCTGCAGATGCAGGGCAAGGTAAATAGGGCCATATGACTGTGTTCTAGCAATGGAGTATGCAAAGGGAAATTATAGGTTCACCTCTATGTACCTCCATGACACTAATAAGCAAAGGAATTCTATTTCCTTCTTTTTTCTCCTTTCTCCAGATAAAATTTAAAAGAAAACAAAACTGCCTCTACTTCACTATAGTCTCTAAATCATTTAAAATTATTTGGATGGAGACATTTCCTCTATTTTTTGTTTGTTTTTTGTTTTATTTGTAGTATTGGGGGTTGAACCTTGGACCTCGTGCTTGCATGCTTTGCAAACACTGTACAACTGAGCTGCACCCCCAGTCCATTTTTTTTTACTTTTTGAGACAGGGTCTCACTACATTATACAGACTGCCACTGGTCTCAAACTTGCAATCCTCCTGCCTCTGCCTCTCAAGTCACTGGGATTACAGGCATGCACCACTGCAACTGGCAATAGAGACATTTCAATTAGCTCTTTTTAATAAATGTTGGAAGAAATTTCTATCTACAGCATTACTTTTATTTTAAACCCAAAATGGAAATAAAGACAAAATCGAAATATCCCAAGTAATTTTTTGTTCACTTACCTGAACTCCAAGAGAGTATGTATGTATGTGTGCATGTATGTTGTTGTTGTAAGGTGCCACTGAGTCAGGTCTGCCTCATAGCATTATGTATATATCACACAGATATTTTAAAATATTGGACTAGAATGTTTATATTGTCAGTGAATTTCCTTCTAAATCACTCATACTTTTTCTAATGCTATCATAGTTACAAGACTAAATTTGAGAGGGATACTTGTTACCATTTAAAAATTATGAAATAGTTCATTCTAAATATTGGTGACCTAACTCCTGCCCTTTGGATATATTTGACCAAGGGTTTTATTTTCCTGGTCTAAACTTGCCCATCTGACCCATCAATAGAGCGGATATGTCTCTAGTATTTTTCTCCTGTGATGAGCTAGATTTGTCATGTCTAGCTAACCTTTCCTAACCACAGGCCAGTTACTTGTGAGAAGGCTGGTCAGAGTCAGGGCTGTGACTGTGAATTAGAGGGAAAACCCATATGCTTATGTGGAGATGAACAGTTGACATCGGCCTGATCAGCCCCATAAACCAGACAGTGGAAACCTATCATGTCCTTGAAAGGATTACTTGTCCCTACAAAAATACACTCATTCTTGATAATGACAATTCACATATATGCTAATCCATTATTACTATTGAAGATGCAGAGATGTTTTCATTTTCATTTGTTTAGTACATTGTACTTTTCAAAGAACATTCTAATAACTCTTAAAACTGTCTGAAGTAGGTATTAACTTCATTTTACAAATGAGAAAACCGAGGTCCCAAGATATTGACTTCCTCCAGGTTATATAAATTGTAAGTTTCAGAACAAGGACACAAAACCACATGATTTGACTGCACTCCACTAAATTATCAAAACAATTCACATGTTATTTCCGTTGGATTTTGTGGTTATCCTTCAGCAGTCCTTACTTTGATAAATAGAAATTTTAAAATAAAATCTAGGAAAGAAGCATCAGCACTTAACATTGAAATTACTGGTCAGAAACTTCCTGACTCACAACGGGAGATTTCTAAATGACGGAGGAGGGCAGTTAACATGTTGTGATGTTCTTTTTTTCAGCCATAACTTTTTTTGTAGGTTTATAGTTATGGTTTATCGTTGCAGTATGAAGCAGTAAAACCTAATTGAATAGAAGTCATATCAAGGTCTTCCAAGCTGGATATAAAGTGAGTTGCACAAATAAAGTACTAAGATTTTTTTTTAAATTCCGTTATAAAAGACCTCAGTGGAAAACATAAGCTCTAATTTATAAACTCACCCCCCAACAAACATATGTTGTGCAATAGACATAGGAATAAGGCCATAATTATTACTGGGAATGAAAATAATACCATGAAAACTCAGAGGCTCAAAGTATACTTCTGGTACAAACTCATGCCCTTCTTAACAAAAAATCCACAAAAAATCCAAGAAATATTTGGGAGAGACTCATATTTTCTCTATTTTGGAACATAGGAAGGTCCCCTCTTTGTGAAAACCTCTTACCAAGTCACATTCAATAGATTGAATATAATAAATATATTAAACACAGTTTTCTGGCCTGATTTCTATATCCTTGTAAGTTGATTGTTGTTGTTGTTAGGTGCCATCGAGTCACGTCTGACTCATAGCGACCCTATGTACAGCAGATAGAAACAG
>VMDO01008690.1:32422-71917 GCA_007922755.1 Pedetes capensis
GAGGGTTTTCCTCTTTTGCGTTGACCTGCCACTCTTCCAAACATGATGTCCTTCTCCAGGGATTGTTCTCTCCTGACTACATGTCCGAAATATGTAAGATGCAGTTTGGCCATTTTTGCTTCCAAGGAGCACTCTGGTTGTACTTCTTCTAGGACAGATTTGTTGGTTCTTTTGGCAGTCCATGGTATATTCAATAGACATCTCCAGCACCACAATTCAAAAGCATCAATTCTTTTTCTGTCTCCCTTGTTCAATGTCCAGCTTTCACAACCATATGATGCCACTGAAAATACCATGGCATGAGTCAGACGCACCTTCGTCTTCAATGTGACATCTTTACTTTTCAATACTCTAAAGAGATCTTTTGCCACAGCTTTTCCTAGAGCAATGCGTCTTTTGATTTCTTGACTGCTGCTTCCACAGGTGTTGATTATAGAGCCAAGCAAAGTAAAATCTTGGACAACCTCAATCTTTTCTCCATTTATTGTGAAGTTGCGTGCTGACCCAGTCGTAAGGATTTTTGTTTTGTTGATGTTTAGTCGCAACCCATATTGAAGGCTATGATCTTTGTTCTTCATGAGTAAATGTTTTAAATCCTCTTCACTTTCAGCAAGCAGAGTTGTGTCATCTGCATAACGCAGGCTGTTAATGATTCTTCCTCCAATTCTGATACCATGTTCTTCCTCATGAAGTCTAGCTTCTTGGATTATTTGGTCAGCATATAAACTAAAGAGATATGGTGAAAGTATACATCCCTGATGCACACCTTTCTGAACTTTAAACCAGTGTTCCCTTGATCTATTCGAACAACTGCCTCCTGGTTCACGTAGAGATTTCTCATGAGTACAATTAGGTGTCTGGTATTCCCATTTTCTGAAGTGTTATCCATAATTTATTATGATCCACACAGTCAAATGCCTTTGCATAGGTAAATAGACATAGATATACATAGATAAACATAGACACTTGTCATTGATAACTATATGGATAGTGCTAATTGTAGATTATATATAAGCCAAGACTATATAGTTAATGTGATAGGCTAATTAATAATGTCCTAAAGATACCCATTTCCTAATCCCTGTAAATGTGTAAGTAGGTTTTGCTAGAAAGTAAAAAGGGACTTTGAAAATGCGATTGAGTTTAGAGTTGTGAGATAGGGAGCTTATACTAAATCATCCAGGTAGGTCCAGTGTATCCACAAGGGTCTTTCAGAGGAAGCAGGAAAAAATTTAGGACGAAAATCAGCCAGGCGCAGTGGTGCACACCTGTAATCCCAGCGACTCGGGGAGGCAGAGGCAGGAGGATCACAAATTCAAGACCAGAGGCAATCTGAATAATTTAGCGAGACCTTATCTCAAAAAGTGAAAAAAATGGGCTGGATGTCAGTGGTACAGTAAAACATGTAAGCATAAGGCCCTAGGTTCAACTCTCAGTACCGAAGGGAAAAAAAAAAAAAAAGAAAGAAAAGAAAAGGAAAGAAAAGAAAACAAGGAAAGAAAATCAACAAGGACATAAAAGAAAATAGTTTATATAAGTCAGACCTAACAAATATAAATCTATATCTGTCTATCTATATCTATACATACCTTAAGAAATAAGAGTCTCTCTCACATCAATGACCCAATTTTATACCTCAAAGAATTAACATAGGCCAAACTAAACCCAAAGCTTGCAGATGGTAGAAAAGAGTGAACATTATAAGCAGAGAAAAGTGAAATAGAGAATAGAAAAATAGTGGAATCAATTCAATAGAAAGTTGGTTCTTTGAAAAAGATCAAGATTAACACATCGTTAGCTACATTGACTAAGATGAAAAAGAGAAAGAGAAGATGTCAATAACTAAAATCAGAAATAAAAGTGGAGACATTGCTACAGACCTTACGGAAATAAACAGTATTATGTATTAGACAGCTGCCATTGTTGCCACAGAAAAACCAGCCCAAACAACATTATGGGGAAGACGTTTATGCGAACTCACAGTTAGAGAATCAGTCCATAATGGTGAGAGGGCAGTCATGGTGGTGGCAGCAGCAGGACCTGTTTCAGACAATCTCACAACATGGTGAACCAGAAAGAAAAAACAGGGCTAAGGGTCCAGGGTAAAATCTTCCAAAGGCCAGCCCCTAGGGAGCTACTTCCTTTTGAAAGTTCTACAACCTCTCAGGATGGCGACACCAGCTAGAGACCAAATGGCATGACCTTTTGGGGAACAATTTAGGTCCAAACCATAATAGATTATAAGAGAATACTAGCAACAATTGTAAACCAACAAATTGGATGTTGTTGCTGTTCAGTGCTGTCAAATCAGGTCCAACTCATAGCAACCCTATGTACAACAGAACCAAACACTCCTCCCTATGTCATGCCTGGCACTATATCAGTGCTTCTCTGCTATTCATAGGGTTTTTTTCAATGGCTGATTGTATTGGGATTGTTCTTAGGAGCGGGCTGCCAAGTCCTTCTCCCAGTTTTATGGTGCTAGGCTTCAAATCCAGGGTCTCAGAGACTACAGAGTGGCACTTTACCCTAAAGTGTTGGCTAAACCCTAGCCAACAAATTGGATAACTAAGATTAAATAAACTAATTCCTGAAAATACAGAAATGACAAAATTGGCTCATGCAGAAGGAGAAAATCTGAATAGATTTATAATAAGTTGAGAGGTTAATCAGGAATCAAAAAACTACTCAACAAAAAGAACCCAGAAAAAGATGGCTTTCTTGGTGATTTCTACCAAATACTTAAAGAAGAATAACATCAATCCTTACCAAACTATTCCAAATAATAGGAGAGGGAGTACTTCCTAGCCCATTCTGTGAGGCCAGTATTACTTCTAATAACAAAGCTAAACAGAAAATTATAGACCAGTATTCCTCTAATATAGATGTGAACATCCTTAAAATACCAAATTAACCTCATAAACATATAAAAAAGATTATCACATACCACCTGAGATCTGTCCCAGGGAAAAAAGTTTGACTTACTATGTTTAAATGAATTAATATAACACACAATTGTAACATAATAAATGACAAAACCCACACGGCCATCTCAGTAGATGTAGAAAAATCATTTGGCAAAAACCCAATACTCATGGACAATTAAAATTTCTCAACAAATTAGGAATAAAAGGGAATTTCTTCAACTTGGTAAAGAACATCCATGAAAAATCTTCAGCTAACAGAATATTTAACGGTAAAAGACTGACTGCTGTGTACCTAAGATATCAAACTCAAACATAATGGAAAGGAAGAAGGAAAAGCATCTTTATTCACAGATGACATGACCTTATATGTAGAGATTCTTATATGTACAAATTCCTAAGGAACACACACACACATGCATACATGTGCAAAAGTACTAGAACAAACTTTGCAAGGTTACAGGATGGAAAATCAACACAAAATATGTAACTTTATTTCTACAAACTAGCTACAAATAGTCAAAAATAAATTTAAGGAAACGAGTCCACTTACAAAAATGAAACAGAATCAGATACTTAAACTACAAATTCAATAAAAGAAATTTAGGATTCATAAAATCAAAATTTCAAAACATTGCTGAAAGTAATTAAAGAATATATCCTTGAATAAACAGTTCATGTTTATGGATTAGAAGATTTGAGGATTCTTTGTAAAAATTGACAAGATGATCATAAAATTTAAATGGAAATGCAAAGGACCTAGAACAGTCAAAACAATTGTGAAAATTTTTACTCATTATAAAGCTACAGTATCAACACAGGCTGATATTCATGTAAGGATAGTTGTTTGAATCACTGGAATGGAATTGAGTCTACAAATAAACTTTATGTTAATAATCAATTGATTTCTAACAAAGGTGCCAAAGCAACTCAATGAGTAAAAGTCTTTCAACAAATGATTATAATAACACCATATGTTGTTTTTAGGTGCCATCAAGTCAGGTCCAATTCATAACAAATCTGTGTACAACAAACTAAACACTACCCAACACTGTGCCACATCCAGCACTATTGTCAGTGTTTCTCTGCTATTCATAGGGTTTTTAATGGCTGATTGTTTGGGGAGTGGGCTGCTAGGTCCTTCTCCTAAGCCTACAGCACCTGGTATTCCTAGGTGGTCTCCCATCCCCGACCCTGTTTAATTTCCAAGATCTAATGAGATTGGACACGAGGGTGATATGGCTATTGGCCACCACCATATACAAAAGTTAATTCAAAATGGATCACTGATGTCAGTACAAGATCTAAAAGTATAAAAGAAGCCAGGCATAATGGTGCATGCCATAATCCTAGTGATTTGGGAGATGGAAGCAGGAGGATCATGAGTTTGAGGCCCGAAGCAGCCTGTGTAAATTAGTGAGACTCTAACTCAAAAAAAAAAAAATGGGTTGAGGGTACAGCCCAGTGGTAGACCACTTGCAAAGTATGTGCAAGTCCCTGGGTTTAACCACCAGGTACTTCAATAAATAAATAAATAAATAAATAAATAAATAAATCTTTAGGAGCAAATTTTCATGACTTTTGGTTTGGCAAATAGTTCTTAGACATGATACCAAAAGCACAAGCCATAAGGAAAAAAACTAATAATTGGACTTCATCAAAACAAACAGTGCTTCAAAAGACACCATTAAGAAAATGAAAGCAGCTGGTTATTGTGGCTCACATCTGTAATCCCAGCACTCAGGTGACTGAGGCAAGAGGATGTCAGGTTTAAGGCCAATTTGGGTTACATACATAATAAGACATAGTGAGATTCTGTCTCAGAAAGCCAAAAAAAAAATTTACATGCAACAGAGTGAGTAAAAATATTTACAAATCATATATTGGGCAAAAGATTTACATCCAGAGTATAAAGGACTCATTTTGTTTTTTAGCACTTGGGAGTTGAACCCAGGGCCTCACACATATACATATTTCACAAGTGCTTTACCATTGGGATGCACCCTCAGACCATCTTATTTTTTATTTTGAGATAGTGTCTTATTAAATTACACAGGCCACCTCTGGCCTCGAACCTGCATTCTTCCTGCCTTGGCCTCCTGAGTCTCTATGATTACAGGTGTGTGCCACCACATCCAGCTATAAAGCACTCTAAAAGCTCAATAATAACAAGAGAACACAATTAGAAAATGAGCAAAGTGACATATAACAAGCACATTAAAAAGTTAACATCATTAGGCTTTAGGGAAACTAAAGCCACAGTAAGTTACCACCACTGGCTATAATTAAAAAGAAAGGCAACACCACGTACTGTGGAGTATGTGCAGAAACTGGAGGGTCATAAATTGCTCATGGAAATATTAACTGACACATCCACTTTGCAAAGCAGTTTAGCAGTTTCTTAACAGTTACACATACACTTTACCAAAGAACCCAGCAAATGCACTCGTAATAATCTACCTGAGGAATGAAAATGAATACAAATGAATACAAACGAAGACTTGTACCTAATTTCATAGTGGCAGTAACAACCAAAACCTGGAAACAATCCAACTTCCTAATAAACTCCTGAATAGACCCATGAAATATGGTATAGCTGTACAATGGAATACTTGTCAACAATGGAAAGAAATGAAAATATTGATAACCAAAAACATGTAAATGTAAAAAGCCAAATCCACAAGGCAACCTACTAGGGAAATCCCATTTATGTGAAATGTACAAAAATTCAAATTTATAGACAGAAGGTAGATTGATGCTTGCTCAGGCTTGGAATATGTAAAGGGGATTGATCACAACATATTTGTGGGGAATTTGGGAGGTGTTTTAAAAAGTTCTAAATTCAGATTGTACTGATAGCTGACCATATTTATAAATTTATTAAAAATTATTGAATTGTACTCTTATTCACAAATTATAGCCCAATAAAACTGGGCTATAATTTTTAAAGTTTTTAATAAAAATATGTTAGACAAGAGAAAAAAGAAAAAGTTAAGATCAGGCTGTTCTTTTGTATTCACGTAGCTTGTTGTATTTACTTTTATTGTACTACTTAATTATACTCTTTAAATCAGCTGCCTAATTCTCTGACTTCCCCACTGGAAATGTAAACACAAGCACAAGCGATTAATTTGATGTCAGTCCCTCACTGCTCAGGGTATTATTCTATGTTAGATCTCTAGGTGGGGTGTGCCTCTCTTAGTCAACCAGCCTCTCAAGTACCTAGCACAGAAGCCAAGTACAGAAATCAGAAAGAGCCAGGAGACTAATGAACAAAAGGCACATGGTGTCCACATGACTCCATGAAGATATGAGGACCCCACTGTGATGACTATTCATGTGCCTGCCAGTCAGCCTGGGGCAGGGAAGTACACAAGCCTGGAGGGGGAAAAAAAAAAAAGGAGAGAGAGGAGTGAGAAGAGAGAATAAAATCTTGGCAAACGACCTTTGTTCCTGGCAATTTCTGTTATTCCAAAGAACATTATCCAACTGATGAACTGCTAGAGACATGTGAGGCCATTTGTGTTATCAGGCAAGCTGAAAACATTTGTTTCCTGGTTCTGAAACAGTGAATCCTTGGATTGTACTATCATATTTCAATAGCTTTGGGGAAAAGGAAAGGAAAAAAAAAGATAAAACAGGCAGGGGTTCAAAATGGAAAAGCCTTCTGCCAAATGGACCACCCCCTTCCTCCAAATGCACAGTCTGTCAAGAGAGGGTCTGAAGTAAGCTTTGCCCCAGTGGTCTCCTAAACCAGACAAAGGGTGCTATTTGCAAATCAAAGTGCACTGCAACAAGATGACAGGCTTCCACCTCATCCAGATTTTCCTGGGAACGGGCAGGGTATACAATACGAATACTGGTCCCACTATAGTGTACATGTGTGTGGATATTTACCTGGGTGTATGGGGGCTGAAAGGGGGAATGGAGAGAGAAATGAGAGGCAATCCTTGCAGGAAGCTAAAACATAAGGGCCTACATGACAAATGTTGTGAGGTACTTTCATTTAGTCCCTCCAGCAACCTTGTGGTGTAGATATTGATATATCTATTTGAGGGAAATGAGGTTCAAAACCTTCCTACATGTCAAATAGGTAACATACATTATAATATACCTTATTCTTATAGGCAGGTAAGAACTTAAAGTATAAAATCTCAAGTGGCCCGGGTTACCCATTTGTTGTTGTTGCTGTTAGGTGCCATCGAGTCGGTATCTGATTCATAGTAACTCTTCATACAACAGATGAAACACTATTGTCTATGCTTCTCTGCTGCTCATAGGGCTTTCAATGGCAGATTGATTTTGGAGAGTGGGTTGTCAGGTCCTTCTCCCAAGCCTACAACAGCTGGTGTTCCCAGGCGGTCTCCCATCCAAGTACTAACCAGGCCAGGTCCTGCTTAGCTTCCGAAATCTGATGGGATCAGATGCCACAGGGCTATGGCTGCAGGCCACATACCCATTTAGTAAGTGGGATTTAAATTCAGGTCCACATGAAAGCTGGGCATTGTGAAGCACACCTGTAATCCCAGTTACTCGGGAGGTGGAGTCAGTAGGATTGAGAGTTCAAGGTCAGAGGCAACCTGTGAAATTTAGCAACACCCTGACCCCCCCCCCCAAAAAAAAAAAAACAGCTAGGAGGTGCAGCCCAGTGGTAAAGCATTTACAAAATAAGTGCAATACCCTGGGTTCAAGCCCCAAGAACAGGAAAATTAATTAATTAATTCAGGTCTATATAATCCCTGAGCCCTTGTTCTTTCTACTATGCTACACTATCTACTTAAGTTTAGATAGTTAAAAAAAAAAAAGTGTTCAGCCTTCCAGCTTAGGTTCTCTGATTACTTGTTTCTGGATGATAATAAGCCAGCCAAAAGTCCTCCTGGGAATTCTTTTCTCCTTTAGGGCTGAAGAAAATAAAAAAACCCCACCACCGTGCCCTTGAAGCTTCACTAACAATCACAACTATAAAGGCTGGAGTCAATGCTGAGAGGATATTATTAACAAATGGCTTAAAGAAAACCTTCAGAGGGTTTGCAGCCACCCATACCATTTGTAAAATCCTAGGGCAGAAACCTGATCCAGAAAATGGTTGTACAGAAACTAAACCAAGTATCAGAAAAATAAAAGGAGGAGGATCATTGCCTTTAGACAATTTGTTTTATTGTGAACAATAAAAATGTTCCAGTTGACTCAACAAAAAATAATCAAAAACAAGGCTATTTTTAAAAAGGCATTTATAGGACTCCGGGTTTCATTTCCTTTGACTTTAGATCTTTTGCCTCTCATTCTGAGCAGCAGATGCTGTCATATAAGGAAGACCACCTGCTTTCCAGGGCATCTCTGCAACAAATAGCTTTGAGGGGGAGAGAAGAAAGATCGCAGGATGAAAAGGAAAGAATTAGAAAGGGGGAAATGGGAAATTAAGAAGTTGGCTTAATGCACATCTTCTGAATTATTCAACTGCTAAAAAGCCGACAGATTTCTTTTGACATTTGACTGTCTCACTGCGTCTATATCCATATTCCACTTTTTAAGGACCTACTTTAAGAGAATTCTGTCCATCTGCACAGCTCAGTTTTGTGACATATTTATCTTTCTTTGCAAAATGGAGGCATAAAAAAATTTATGGAACATGGGTATTAATTAAATGGTATTTTAGTTCAGGGAGGCTGCATAACTTTAAAAGGACTCCTAAGAGTCAATCCTTTTGCAAAGATGTGTTCTTCTGGAAGTGAAAGTAGCCCACATGCCTTCAACTCCTCCCCTAGCAAAATGGTTTATACAGTGTTTCTGAATCCTAAGGTTTCTTTCTTCTGTTTTTCTCCCTCCTTCCTTCTTTCCTTTCCTTCCTACCTTCCTTTCCTCCCTTCCTTCCCTCCCTTCCTTCCTTTTCTCTTTTTCTTTTCTGGTACTGGTGGGTTAAACCCAGGACCTCACACATGCTAGGCAAGTGCCCCACCAACCACTCCCAGCCACTTATTTATTTGTATTTTGATGGTCTCACTAGGTTACACAGGCAAACTCTAGTGTTGAATCTGTGATCCTCATGCCTCAGCTTCTCAAATCATTGGGATTATAGATGTGTACCACAGCTCAGTTGGTAGAGTGCTACTCTGCACTCTCTGAAGCCCTGAGTTTGATCCCCAGCACCGCAAAGGTGGGAGAAGGAGCTGGCCGCCCCCTCCTCAAACAATCCTAAAACAATCACCCATTGAAAACCCTATGAATAGCACAGAAGCATAGACACAGTGCTGGACAAGGCACAGTGTGAGGGAGAGTTCTGTTCTGTTATACATAGGGTCACTATGAGTCGGACCCAACTCCACGGCCCCTAACAACCATGGTGCCCATCTCCAAGGTTTTTAAAAGCTTGTTAAACCTCTTACTTCAACAACTATGACTTGAGTCAGTTGAAATTATGACCTCAAAAGCTAATTGTTTGGAGAGAAGTGGATCCCCAAGGAAAGTACCTAGGAAAAATAAGACATCAAGGAAATCATTCATGTAATTCCTCAGTTAACACACTCACCTGAAACACAGAAGCAATAAAAGTAATAACAGGAAAATGTCTATAGTTTGGAAGTCATGGGAAATAATTTGTTTTGGATGGCTGTGTTTTCCATATATTGAGAGCTTTTCTTTTATTAAACACTCAAACATGGTCATTTTAGATTATAACTGATTTTAAAATCTGTCAGATTGCTTTGCCTCTTTGGACACTGTTTTTTAGTTATAATGTATTCTGTTAATACTTCCAGAAAGGATCAAAGAACTACTCAATGATATTCTAAATATTAATTTGACAACTTCTTGACATCCCAGGATCTTCATATCAAACAACAGTGACAATGACCCTTGGAAAGATAAGAATACTTTGTCTTCTTATTCTGTAGGGGGGACTTTGCTGTTTCAATTCTTATGTCTTTTATTTAAAGTTACTCTTTTCTTCCCTTGCTGCCAAGCAATCTGTTTCAGGGCTACCTTTGACAATCCCTTCCCCCTTGCAAAGTGCTGTTTCTAATATTCTTCTACAAGTTCAGAGACTGGACAACTCATTAGAATAAAAAGGTGCTAAGGAAGGTCCCTGTCTGAAGCAACAGCCCTGTGGCATCTGATCTCA
Source organism: Pedetes capensis (assembly GCA_007922755.1). Classification (NCBI taxonomy): domain Eukaryota; kingdom Metazoa; phylum Chordata; class Mammalia; order Rodentia; family Pedetidae; genus Pedetes; species Pedetes capensis. The sequence continues at coordinate 42,464 of VMDO01008690.1, forward strand.
TTAGATCTCGGAAGCTAAGCAGGGTCAGCCCTGGTTAGTACTTAGATGGGAGACCGCCTGGGAATACCAGGTGCTGTAGGCTTTGGAGACAGACCCAGCAACCCACTCCCAAAAAATCAATCCGCCATTGAAAATCCTATGAACAGCAGAGAAGCACTGACAATAGTGTTTCTCCTGTTGTACGTAGGGTCACTATGAGTTGGCTACTGACTCAATGGCACCTAACAACAGCAACAACAAAGGAAGGTCCCAAGAGGGGATTTGATAAGACTGGTACACATGCGCTTCAGAGCTCTTCAGAGTAGCAGAAAAAAGCAGGCTGAAATAGTTTTTTTCTGAGTGGGAAGACAGATGAAATTTAAAATCCCAAACTTGAGATATACTTCCATTTAAATATTATTTTTTATCTGAATTTAAACTTAACTGGATAGTCTGTGTTGTTATTTGTTGTTGTCGTTGTTGTTGTTGTTAGGTGCCGTTGAGTCGGTATCCGACTCATAGCGACCCTCTGTACAACAGTGGAAACACTATTGTCAGTGCTTCTCTGCTGTTCATAGGGTTTTCAATGGCAGATTGATTTTCGGGAGGGGGTTGCCAGGTCCTTCTCCCAAGCCTACAGCTTCTGGTGTTCCCAGGCGGTCTCCCATCCAGGTACTAACCAGGCCCGACCCTGCTTAGCTTCCGAGATCTGACAGGATCAGATGCCACAGGGCTACAGCTGCAGGCTGTTATTTGTTAGAACTGACAATTCTAAGAGGTACTGATTATATCTGTTTCAGCCTCCTCTAGCCCGTCAGGTTCTGGATTGCAATGGCAAGGTAGAGTTGGCCTCATCACATAGCTTCTGAAGAATTCTTTAACTCCAGACATCATGGCAACAAAAATACTCATTGAAAGTCACACACTTTGAAAAGAATCATATACCCTTTTCTATATTGTTGTTGTTAGGTGCCATCGAGTCCGTATCCAACTCATAGCGACCCTCTGTACAATAGGGGAAACACTATTGTCAGTGCTTCTCTGCTGTTCATAGGGTTTTCAATGGCAGATTGATTTTTGGGAGGGGGTTGCCAGGTCCTTCTCCCAAGCCTACAGCTTCTGGTGTTCCCAGGCGGTCTCCCATCCAGGTACTAACTAGGCCGGACCCTGCTTAGCTTCCTAGATCTGACGACATCAGATGCCACAGGGCTACGGCTGCAGGCTTTCTATATAGGTATTCTATAAAAATGCATCAATAAGCTATAAAGATCATGCCTCAGAATTCTGCTGTCAGTCTTCAGGGTTTCTCCCCACACTAGATGCTGCTGATATTCTTATGCCTATATAGGTGCTTGAGCATTCTTATAACTTGAAAGTATTTAAAGAGTTCTTAGTTTCTGCTAATGTATTTGTTTAAAGTGACCCTTTTAACATAAGACACCGCCAAGATGTGGAAGTTAGTAGGAAAAATCCTTTGGCAAGGAGATTCTTCTGTTGGCACAAACTTGAGTGTCACAGAAGCTACGTTATAATGACATTAACACACACATACAACCACAACAAAGACAATCTACCACACCTAGATGATATGCCCCTGATTTTGGTGGCACACATGCTCTTTTTAACTTTCTTTTTGATTATTTAATATATTTTAGATTAAAATAGTTGACTTAATAACTGAGATCTGGATAGATAAAATTAGTCAACATTGGAGTAGACCAGATAAATTAGAATAATCCTCCCCTTCAACTCACAAAAATAGATGAGGCCATTACTTCTGAGAAGGCCTGTCAAAATGCAGAATCCAGATCTACTCATGAGGAAATAGCTCTAAATTGAAAGGCATTCTGTAGAATAACTGGCCTGTACTGTTCAAAAGTGTCAAAGGCAGGGAAGACCAAGTCTTAGGAACTCTTCCAGATTGAGACTTAAGAAATATGATGATATATGCAACGTGTAATCCTGGATGAGATTCTCAAAAAAAGACATAAATAATTTTATTGGGATGACTGATGAAATTTGAATGTAGACTCTAGATTAAAAAATAATATATTACGTTTAAATGGTATGATTTGGATAATTGAACTGTGATTATATAAGAGAATGTCCTAAACTGAATCAAACACAATGGAGTATGGAGGGTCAAGTATATCATATTTCTGATTTATTCTCAATATACACATGGAAGCCTGACATCTGATCCCATCAGATCTCAAGCTAGGCAGAGTTGGGCCTGGTTAGTACTTGGATGGCAGACCTCCTGGAAACACTGGGTTCTGTAGACTTGGGAGAATGATTTGCCAGCTCATTCCCATAAAACAATAAGCCGTTGAAAACCCTATGAATAGCAGAGAAGCACTGACTGTTGTGCTGGGCATGGCACAGTGTCGGGTAGTATTTCTTCTGTTGTACCTATAGTCGCTATGAGTTGGACCCCATGTGATGGCACCTAAAAACAATAAACAACAATACACATGGAAAGAGAGAGAATGATAAAGGAAATGGGGCAAAATATAAACAATTGGTGAGTTTGGATGAAAAGTACATGGGAGTTTTTAGTATTCCTGAAATTTTTCTGTATATTTAAAGTTTTTTTTTTTAAATCTTAAAGTTATCTAGTAGGTAAAGATACTTATCTTAGTACAGGTTTAGCATCCCTAATCTGAAAATTCGAAGTCCAAATTGCTCCAAAATCTGAAATGTTTTTGGACACCTACATGATACCACAACTGAAAAATTCCCTTTCTCCTAAACAATGCTAAGGTGAACAAAGCATCAATGTCTAGCCTGTGAGAAATGTCCAGTAGGAAGAAGACAGTTCACAACAGCAAGGGTGTGGCAAATCAAAGAAATTCAGCCAATGAAGAGAGAGAAGATCAAGCCAATCAGAAGCCTTGGAACAAAGACCAGTGGCAGGGGACTAGTGTGCTGCGATTTTGCATGTTTCTAGTCATCTATATCATCATTGGATTATCTGGACCCTGTGCTATAACCTTAGGAATTTGGGAGTGGTATATAGAAGTTACTATAAGTGATCACTTTGATGTCCGATGGCAACTCTCTGGAATAAAGAGAGACTTCTTAGGTATTAATTTTCACCCTATTCTTATGTCTGTTGCTTGTGAACAACTGGGCACATTCATGCCAAACATCTCCAAAATATTTTATTTTTATGAGGTGTTTATGTTGCTATAAATTAGTAAAAAAAAGTGATGTGGTGGCAATCCTTGAGAATTGCTTTTATTGCAAAGTGTTATGATCCTGAAATACAGAATTGTTTCAGCTCTGTCCAAATTAGAGCTGAGTGGTTATAACAATGGCTACTGTTCTATTTCATGCTAATATGGGGAAGTCCTGACTGGTACTCCACTCATCTGATACTGTTGTCAGTCTGTTCATCTTCTTGTGGCCCTACTTATTCTCTTGGTTTCAATTATTTTCTCCCTTCTAGTGACTTCTGTGCCTGCAGCTGTACCACTGTGGTGTCCAATCCTATCAGATCTCGGAAGCTAAGCAAGATCAGGCCTGGTTAGTACTTGGACGGGAGACTACCTGGGAACACCAGGTGCTATAGGCTTGGGAGAAGGACCTGGCAACCCACTCCCAAAAAACAATCAGCCATTGAAAACCCTATGAATAGCGGAGAAACACTGACAATACTGTTTCTCCTGTTTTACTTCAAATTGGTATGAGTCAGACACCGACTTGATGGCATCTAACAACAACAACAACAAGTGGCTCCTGTGCTGGGGTTCAGCTCAGTTGGTAAAGTGCCAATCTGCACTCTGTAAAGACCTGGGTTTGATCATCAGCACTGTAAAAATGGGAGAAGGACATAGCAATCCACTCCTGAAGCAATCCCGAAGTAATCAGCCATTGAAAACCCTATGAGGGTCTCTATGAGTTGGATACGATTTGACAGCATGAAACAACAACAGCAAGTGACTCCTAGCCCTTTATGTGCAGGTAAAGCTCTCACTGAAGCTTTAATCTACACTTACAACAACTGATGTCTCCATTGGATACCCCATGAGCACAGTCAACTCAAAATGTCCCCACTCATATTTATCACCTTTTCATTTCCAAAAACTACTCTTGGTTTCTCTTCTGGCAATAACACCAACATGTATCTACTTTTGTTAAGTCTGCTATCTTTGACTTTTTCTTCTCTCATGTCCAAGTAACTACCAAAGCATTAAATGGAACTACCTAAATGTTATTAATGTCTATTGGTATCTCTCAGGTTTCATGGATATGATCCAAGGTTATCACCGTCTCTTGCCTGGACTATTACATCAGGGAATTTATAAGAGTCATATCATGCACACACTAAAATTATGCAAATTCAATTCTATGCACTTTGTTGCATTTAGTAAGACAATCTTCAGTATGTACACAGTTATATCAGTTTATTAAGTTCTAAGGAATTTTGACCAAACCTAAATGTTTGTTTTCCATATCGACATTCCATCTGCCATAAAATACTGCTGAAGTACCCACTGGCCTTTCAGTACTTTCCTTATCATAGCACTCACCACATAATACATACTATAATTGGCATATAATAAATATTTTTATTATGAAATATAAACACACAAACTGAAGAACGCTTATTATGCAGTATAAAAGTGGTCATGAAGCCAATATTTATATAATTACAATACAGATCAAGAAATAGAACATCACTGGCATCTCCAAAACACTCATGTATCTCTTCCAGATCACAATCCTCTCTCCTTTTTAAACTAGTCATTATTCTGATTTCTGATTTCTATGGTAATCTTTGCATTTTTCCTTTACATCTATGTATGCCTACCTAAATAATATAATTCAGTTGCCTTTGTGGACACGTTACTTTCATAAAGATGAAATTATGCCACATGCATTCTTTTATTCCTGCTGTTTTCCTTCAACATTATATTAGTAAGATTCACCTGTTGTTGTTAGGTGCTGTTGAGTCGGTATCCGACTCAGAGCAACCCTCATAGGGTTTTCAATGGCAGAGTGTTTCGGGATTGCCTTGGGAGTGGATTGCCAGGTCCTTCTCCCATCTTTGTGGTGCTGGCAATTGAACTTGGGACCTCAGAGACTGCAGCGCAGTGCTCTACCAACTGAGCTAAATCCCAGCCCCAAGATTCACCTATATTGTGTTATATCACTGAAGTTTCTTTCCACTGACTCTTGCTTGTCTAAGTTCCCCAGTGGAGTCTCAGTCATATGTCCCTTCTGTTCACTATTAGATTCTAATCACTTCTTAGTATACAGTGAAAAAAAAACTTGTGAAAACTCAAACCAGCTGTATCCACACAATTTACCATCCATATAAAGGTAATTTTGTTATGCTACTGTCTTCATCAACATGACCTCATTATTCCAGGAATATCTTCCCCAAGAATATAAAAGTTGCAAGTAACTTTGCTGTTTATTTCAGAAGCATTTTATGAAACCCATTTAAATCAACATTTAACAGGCCAACTCATCAATAGATAGCATCAAACAACTGAAATAATTGTTTGCTCTCCAAAAATCTTTGAACTCTCGACTCTAAATATTTGCTTTGTGTGTCCACCCATACTGAACTATTATATCCTGATTCTTATCCAATCCTAATCAAGCCCCTACATTGAAAGATCTGCCATAAACAAGATTTCAAAACTCAATAAATGTCTTGATTTGCCTCCACCCTTTCAGATGCACTAAGATTCTGTCAAAGCAGAAGGTGGCAATTACACACAAGTATTTGCTTTATCACTGTGTATTATCCTTACCATGAAAAGAAAAAATTCAGCATTGTCTTAGTATCAGGCTGTTTCAGGCAGCCATTATCATACATTTGATTGAGTTTGTAGATGAAGCAAAGAAACCACATGCAGCATATTCAAGTTAGGCAGGCAGTGTGCTTTGATTCTACATAACATTCCTTCTAACTGCTAAGGCATCCAGTACTTGGCAAAGAATAACAGAGAGAGGCAAAACCTTCCACAGAAATCAATTTCAAATGTCCTGATACCTAAATAGCATTAGGAAAGTCTAAGAATAGACTCTTAGAACGAGGTATAAATGACTCTCAGCAACTATCTAAGGAGTCACAAATAGACGTTCAGAATAAGTCTGCTTAGACAACACTTTTGCTTTCTTTCTTTCTTCCCCCCACCCACTTCCCCAGGCTGCCTCTGGTCTTGAACTTGCAATCCTCCCACCTCAGTCTCCCTAGTTGTTGGGATTACATATATGCTCCACTGCTCCTGGATCACACTTTTGCTTTCTAAGAAAACTGGAGAGAAAACTCCCAGGATATCTAGACAAATGTGTCTCATGGCAAGCAAGCTTACATACCAAAGTTGTAAGCAATCTGAACTGAGAAATTGGAATTCTATTCATCATAAAACAGTTCTGCTTTCCTTCACTTCCATCATCACACTGTATTAGCTTTGTACCACTACGACAGAATACCAGCAGCAAATAACTTATAAAGAGAAAAGTTTTATTTAACTCACAGTTTTGAAGGTATCAGTCTAAGGTCACATGGTCCCATTGCTTTAGGCCTCAGGTAAGGGTGCTGGATGGCCAGAAGTACACATTGAAGCAAACTGCTCATATCTTGAGTAAGGAAACAAAACAAAACAAAACAAAAAGATTGAACAGAAAGGATCTGAATCCCAGAATCCCCTTCAGGACATACTCTAATAACCTGAAGACCTCCCACCAGACTCCACCTCCTAAAGGTTCACAGCATCTCCTAAGAGCATCACCCTGCGGACCAAGTCTTTAACACATAGGCTTCCTGAGGCAATATTCCTATTCAAACCATAGCAACTACTGTCAACAATGCCTCATCTTCATCTCAAAGAGTTATCTCAGGATCAAAACAACAGTGCAACGGGGGAGACTTTGGGGAACCTTGAAATGGTACAGATGTATTTCACATGTGAGATGGATGTGAATCTTTGAGAACCAGAGGGTGGACTGTGGTAGGATAAGTAATGGCCCCTCAAATGTGACGTTGGGATTTATAAGTGTTACTTTACATGCAAAAGGGAATTTGCAGACATGATGAAGCTGTAGACCCTGAGATGGGAAGACTACCTTAGATTATCTACCTGTCCCAACATAATCAGAATGTGATGATGTAAACAGAGATTGCAGGGATGCCCATTAAAGACGGAGGAAGCCAATAGAAGAGGCTGAAGAAGGTATGAAGTTTGACTCGCCCTTCAGAGCATTCAGGAGGAGGCGGCCCCGCTGACACCTTGACCTTAACCCAGGGAAATTGATTTTGAACTTCTGAACTTCAGAAATATTAGAGAATAAATTTATTTTTGTTAAACTACTAAATTTATGGCAATTTGTCACAGCAGCCATAGGAAGCTAATACAGAGGCATCATACACAGGCTCACTAAATTAAGACACTGTATTAGTCTTTTAGTTGTTAAATAACAAATTATCACAAATGCCATGGCTTAAAACAATACATTTATTATTTCGGTTTTCATGGGTCAAGAATTCAGATATAGCTTAGCTGGGTCCTCTGCTGACTATCTCATAAAGTTATAATCAAGGTGTTAGCTGGGGTGGGTTCTCATCTCTGGCTTGGGATCCTCTTTTAATGACTGTTAGCAGAATTCATTTTCTTGCACCTGCAGAACCTATGGAACCTTGAAGAGAAACTCTATGACTTTTTCCATCTCTGACTTCTAAATGCTCATCTTAAAGGGTTCATCTGACTAAGTCAAGCCCACTTGGGATAATCTCTCCTTTGATTAATTCAAAAGTCAAGTTGTTTGCGATCTTAATTATACCTTCAAGATCTTTTATTTTTGCCATGCAAGACAACCTTATCATGAAAGTAATAACCCATTCTACTGACAAATCCTGCTCACACTCAGGGCAAGGAGATTATGTTAGGATGTATATACCAGGGTTGGAAATATCAGAGACCATCTTAGGACCTGTCTACCATAGGCACATAAAAATGTCATTTATTATATTTGATGTACTCCTTTAACATTTTTTATGTATGATAATATATGTATATTTAACTTTCACAGGTTTACCTGGATTATATTTATAATCCCACCTACTTAGGAGGCTGAAGCAGGAGGATCTCAGGTTCAAGGCCAGAGGGAGCCTGAACAACCTAGTGAGTCACTGTCTCAAAATTTATAAAGAATTAAAAACAGGGCTGAGGACACAGCTTAATAGTAGAACATTTGCCTAGCATTCACAAAGCCTTGGGTCTGAACCTATAGTACTGTAGAAAGGAAGGAAGGAAATTACAAGTTTTGTTCACCAATTCCATTTTTTCCATAAAGTCTTAGGTTCCTAAACTAAAATTCTCATGTTTTTAGGGTTTGCGAAAAATCTAATTGAGGAAATTATTTTCTTATATACATATATGTGCACCAGTGTATGTGTGTATAGAATATTAATAAAATACAAACTTTATAACCACATATCCACATATACCCATATGGAGGAAATTATTCTTTTTTTTTTTTTTACTGATAAGGAGACTTAGAGAAAAAAATGTTACCTAGAATTATGTAAAGAGCAAATCAGTGGAAGTCTGGCATCAAAATTCCAATCTCAAGAATTCTTGTTTGAAGTTCTGTGTACTATTTCATAAAATAAACATATTTGCTTGTCAGAAAACCCATGATAAGCCCCACATTAGAATTTAGGGTTATATATCATTAATGTCAGTAATTTCCCACAGGAGACTAAATACCAATACCACAAATGCTTGTGCTTTCCCTTCACACCCCCAGGGAGTCTTTAATCTTACAACACTATCAATTAAGCATTAATAACATGTTCTTATTGCCTTGCATGTGTGCCTAAGAAACTGACATGGACTCATTGCTCAATGCACATACTGTTTATAAGACTTGTGTCCTTGCCATTTAACCATGGAGTCCAATAATTTATTATCCATTTAATTTGGTACAATTAATGGTTTTGTTGGCAACTATTTTGTAGCTACAATTTGGCAGTTCTGATTAATTCATACTCACTGGCCTCATGGAAATTATCAGAGAGAAATAAAGAAAAAAATGATGGAAGGAAGAAAGGAAGTGAGGGAGGAAGAAAGGAAGGAAGAAAGAGAAGAAAGAAGGAAAAAAGAAAGAAAGAGAAATAGAGAGAGAAAGAAAGAGGGAGGAAGGTGGGAGGAAGGAAGGGATGAAGGGAGGAAGGAAGGAAGGGTGGGAAGAAGGGAAGAAGTGAGGAATGAAGGAAGGAACTAAGGAAGGAAGGAAAAGAATGAGGCGGGAGGGGAAAAGAAAAGAGAAGAAGAGGAAAAGAGTGTCATGACACAGACCTATAATCCCAGCTACTTGGGAGACTGAGGCAGGAAGATCTTCAGTTCTAGGCCAGAGGATGCCTGCACAACTCAATGAGACCCTGTCTCAAAAAAAAAAAAAAAAAAAAGTAAAAATAGGGCCGGGGGTACAGCTCAGTGACAGAGCACTTGACTACATTAATGAAGCCCTGGATTCAACCCCATAATACTGCAGAAAGAAAAGAAGAAGGGAGGGAGGGAAGTAAGACAGAAAGGAATAGGTAGAAGACAAAAGAGAGGGAGAGTGCTTTTATTGTATAGTCCCTTCATTCGGAGTTTTCTTTTTTTCCTGGTAGAAGCCATAGGTCAGTGTAGATCAAGATGTTATTCAGTATGCAACCCCTCCAACCCTTGCAAGAATCTAGTAGTATTAGAATTTTCCCTAATGTTCCAAATTGCAAATAATGGTTCTCATTTCCTCTTCTCATTTGTCTATGCATGGAAGTCAGGTTTCTACTACAATGGACAAAACCCTAGGACAGAAGCTAGGGCTCCTACTCCCAACTCTGCCTCTAAGGTATGTGGTTTTTGACAAGTTCCTCTGGACCTTCGTTTCTACATGTAAGAAATAATAGCAAATTGGTAAACTCAAGCCAGCTCTAAAATTCTATCATTCTCTGTTGAACTAGCTCCAAATGAAATTCAGTATCTTTTTTATGAAGCATTATTTCATGTCACCACTTTGGTATCACTACTTTTATTGCTTTTTAATAGCCTGGAAACAACTCATATTAACTATAACAGCAAAGTAGAAATAAAATTGGGACCAGAAATAATGATACAACTGCTATCTAATGAGCACTTAATGTGTGCCTGGTGCCATGCTAAGTGCTTTACATATTCTACTTAATCCTCAGGGCGACTCTGATGGGATTATTGCCTCCATTTTACAGATGAGGAACTGGAGGTCTTGAAGGCTAGATGATCTCCCTGAGGTCATATCACTAAGCTTTGTTGTTGTTGTTAGGTGCCACCCAGTCATGCCCGACTCAAAGCAACCCCATGTACAACAGAACGAAACTAAGCTAGTCACAATAAAGCACAAATTTGAGCCTATGTCACCAGACCTCAAAGACCATGTTTTAGAGCATTACATTATCCCATCACCTCCTGGCCTCTTGCTTATGGATGGCCAGCCAAGCCCAACTTTGTTGGATTATGGGGTAACTCAGGTGAGCAATGCAGATGTCATTTACACCCTCACTCCCATACCCTCTCTAGATGATAAGGTACAAGAGGGCTGGGATTTAGCTCAATGGGTAAAGCACTTCTCTGCAGTCTCTGAGGTCCCCGGTACAATTCCCAGCACTGCAAAAGTAGGGGAAGGATGTGGCAATCCACTCCCAAGGCAATTCTGAAACAGAAACTATTAGCCGTTGAAAACTCCTACAAGGGTCCCTATGAGCTGGACAAGAGGCATCAAGTTTATAAACATCACCAAGCTTCTTGGTGTGGTGGGAGTGGGTTTGGCACCCAGCTTCCTGGCTCTCCTGGTTTGCTGTATTTTCCTACCAGTGAGGAATTCTGATTAAGGAAAAAAAATATAGACACATGAGAGGCAAACACCACCTAAAAAAGGAGATAAGAGATTGAAGGAGACAGAGATTGCAACTGCCAGCCAAGGAACAATAAAGTGTGACAGCAAACCACTAGAAGCTGGAAGAGGCAAGCAAGGATTGTCCTTTCCAGGTTTCAAAGCAGTGAGGCCCTACAACTCCACGATTTGGGGCTGCTAGCCTCGACAACAATGAGAAAATTAATTTCTGCTGTTTGAGCCACTCAGCTTGTGGTTCTTTGTTGTCATAACCTTAGGAAACTAACACAGGGAGCTAAAGGGAACAGGGATTCCTGAGATAGAGAATGGGGAGCTACCAGGGGAAGACAGAGAAAAACAGGATGACAGTAGTTACATTGTTCCCAGATATGGCTATTGTGAATAATGTTGCAGTGAACATGGACGCGTGGGGGTGCATGGAAAAAGTCAACTGTGGTATACATATAAAATAGAATACTATTTCTTCTTGAAAAAGAAGGAAATCCTGCCATCTGGCACAATAAGGATAGACCTGGAAGACATTATACTAAGTAAAATAAACTAGATGCTCAAAGAAATACATGATTGCACTTACATGTGGAATCTAAAACAAAACAAAACAAAAGGTGAAATTCAAATATACACAGGTAGAGACTAAGACAGTATTACCAAGGGCTGGATGGGGCCATGGAGGAAATGTTGAAGAAGTATTAAAAGATACAAAGTAGCAGACCTGTAGAATGAATTAATCTAGAGTTCTAACCCAACAACAAATGCACAACATGAAACCTATTATTGATGTTAAGTGCCTTCAAGTCCGATCTTACTCATAGCCACTCTATGTACAAGAGAACAAAACATGCCCTGACACTGTGCCATGCCCAGCACTATGTCAGTGTTTCTCTGCTATTCATAGGGTTTTCAATTGCTGATTGTTTGGGGGGGGATTTTTTTTTTTTTTTTTTTTTTTTTTTTGCTACTGGGGATCAAACCCAGGGCCTCAGAGAGCACAGAGCAGCATTCCACCAACTGAGCTAAACCCGAGTTCATAAATCAAATTGGGAATGTTTGTTAAAAAAAATTAACAAAAATTTAACAAAGATTTGCTGGTCATGCCATACACACAAAAGTTATACAAGACAATAGATGTTAATATGTTTAACTATTATAACCATTTCACTGTCTATATCATCCATACTGTCCATAGCATCCTGTTGTAAACTGAAAATATAATAAATTTTATTCTAAAAAATAAGTAATTTTTTAAAGTAGCTAGAACTCCAAAGACAATTGTGTTCTATTTTGTCATTGGCCCACTTATGAGTCAGGGCTCCTGTCTTTAGTCCTAAAGGAAGACCAGCGTTCAGCCGAGCACGCCTGCCTCCTGCTTGCCCTCAGCTTTCTGGGGAGGTGTGAGAAGCTCCTCTCAGGTCTTATCCTAAGTCTGCAGCTGCGGTAGAAAGGGAGATGGCTCTGAGCAAAGCCTCTCATGGCAATGTTCCTGCCACTCTTAAGGGGCTCCTTGCTATCTCCAGCCTCCCCCCAGAGCAGGTGCAGAGTCACCTGGAAGGGCAGAATCAGAGCAGCTCCCAGCAGAGACTTCCACCTGCTGTGAACAACCCAGGTCGGGGGTCAGCACAGGTTTCTGTAGCTTCTAGATGATCTCCTCCAACCCCACCCATGTATGTCTCCCCAGTATCTAAAGGCAGTACAAGAACAGGATGCTGCTGGGTGTGGTGGTGCACGCCTGTAATCCCAGAGGCTCAGGAGGCAGAAGCAGAAGGATTATAAATTCGAGACCAGAGGCAGTCTGCATAACTTAGTGAGACCCTGTCTCAAAAAGTAAAAAAATGGGCTAGGGGTGCAGCTCAGTGATCCAGCACTTGCAAGCACGAGGCCCTGGGTTCAACCCCCAGTACCACAAAAAGAAAAAAAAAAAAAAGAAAGAAAGAAAGAAAGAAAGAAAAAGGAAGAACAGGATGCTAATGTTTAGCTCCTTTCCCTTCCACCTTTGCACAATCCAGAAATAGGCTTCTGTCACTATAGCTGTGTGAAAGCCACAAAATCCCCTCAGCAGGCAGAGCTGTGAAGAAGCTACTTCCGGAACGATTCCACTAACTTCTAGCTCCATGTCGGCATCCTTCAGCTCTACGCTGCCCTCCTCTCAGCCTCTACCTTCTCCTTGGGCACGCACCTTTCAGAACTTTCTGCCCTGGTTCCTCTAACTCAGAGACTCTTTTGCTCTGAAAAAAAATCCCCCCCTGTCCTTCATCTTCATTGAAAATCACCCTGTATGGCAGTCCTCAGTCAACACTTAAGAGGACAGCAGCTGGGAGAGTAACAGAAATGAAGCACCATGTATACTGTCTAATGAGCTTAATGTTTTTGTACTTTGTGGAGTGCTTACATCTTAAAATACTAGTAACTTTTTGTAGTGGATTGAGTGATGCCATGCCCCCAGCCAAAAGGATGTCCATATCCTAACCTCTGAAACATGAGAATATGACCTCATTCAGAAAAAGTTATCTCTGCAGATACATTTAAATTCAGCATCTTGAGATAAGATACTGATTTTCCAGGTAGGCCCTAAATTCAATGGCAAGTCCCCCTATTCAAGTCAAAAGAGAAAAGTGAGACTTGACTGACATTCGAGTTCTGCAGCAATAAGGCAAGGGATGCTTGGAGCCACCAGGAGCTGGGAAAGGCAAGGGAGGAGCAACACCTTCAGAGGAAGCAAGACCCTGCTACCCCTTTGGCTTTGGGCTTCTGAATTTTAGAAGTCTTGAGAAAATTAAATGATGCTATTTAAAGCCACAACTTTTGTGGTCATTTGTTTTCACAGTTCTAGGAAACTAATTGTTGTTGTTGTTAGGTGTCGTCAAGTCGGTATCTGACTCATAGAGACCCTCATAGGATTTTCAATGGCTGACAGTTTTGGGATTGCCTTGGGAGTGGATTACCAGGCCCTTCTCCCATTTTTGCAGTGCTGGGAATTGAACTCGGGACCTCAGAGACTGCAGCGCAGCGCTCTACCAATTGAGCTAGATCCCAGCCTCTAGGAAACTAATACACTTGTTAATTCAAAGCAATAGTATTGCTGCCTCTTGGGTATAATTTGAGATGGATATGGCAGGAAAACAGAGCAGAGTATCATGAAAGATAATAAAAGAGTGATTGCTAGATTTAAAGTCAAATGCTCCAAGCAGAAAGAGAGAGAGAGAGAGAGAGAGAGAGAGAGAGAGAGAGAGAGAGAGAGAGAGAGAGAAATAGAGAAAAGAATATAGTTATGCAACTATCTCCCTGAGTTCACAGGCTTTTTGCATTATCCTTCCTGCAATTTTGTGTGCAAATATAAGCATACATATGTTTTGCTTGTTCTCTTGGCACAAATAGGATTACACTGTTCTGTTGTGACATTTATTTCTTCCATTAAATATATCATGGACATATCACACATTGTCCACATAAAGATTTGCCTCACCTTTTGAATGTCTGCAGTAGTATCATTGTATAGCTCAAGCACAATTTATTTAATCCATACCCATAGACAATTTATTTAATCTATACCCATAGAAGGGGGCTGGGATTTAGCTCAGTTGGTAGAGCGCTGTGCTGCAGTCTCTGAGGACCGGAGTTCAATTCCCAGCACCGCAAAAATGGGAGAAGGGCCTGGCAATCCACTCCCAAGGCAATCCCGAAACAGTCAGCCACTGAAAACCCTATGAGGGTCACTATGAGTCGGATACCGACTCGACGGCACCTAACAACAACAACAACCCATAGAAGGACATTCAGTTTGTTTCTGGTGTTTTGCTATTTTGAACAATGGAACAATGACCACGCTGTAAATATATCTTTGTGTGCTTGGCAAGCATATCTATGGGACAGAGTCTTAGTAATTGGACTCAGGTCCAAGGGTATTCATTACCTAAATACCTTCAGAAATGAATGTTCCAAGTTTTGCCCTCACAGGGTTTGAAAGGACCCATTTCACCATATCGCTGACCTAACCACATGCTACTAACAATTTCAATCCTTACTGGCCTAGATTTTTATATTCCTTAGATGGTATTGAGTAGGGGCAGAGATAGGAAACTTCTATATCTGGATTTATGGCCTAATTTCCCCAAAAATATTCTAATTAATATTAAATACCTCACATAAGGGAAGACATCATCCTCAGATGGATATACTATCACTTTTTTCTCTTGGCTCTAATATATGCTATTGGGTTATTTTTAGCTGTCCTTGTCACCTTTCAGGGGATTGTCACTGTGACCTGAAAAATATTTTGACTTTTCAACTCCTTGTTTGATAACTTGAGGGAACTTCATGCCATCATTCTTATTCCAGAGAAATTTGTCCCTAGTACATTATACCTTAGGTCTCTCTTCC
This sequence comes from Pedetes capensis, assembly GCA_007922755.1. NCBI lineage: Eukaryota > Metazoa > Chordata > Mammalia > Rodentia > Pedetidae > Pedetes > Pedetes capensis. The sequence goes on from VMDO01008690.1 coordinate 57,713, forward strand.
AGTTGACTCAGATTTTACTTATTGTTTGACATTGACAACATTCCAGGAATTAAGAGTACAGACTTGATACCCTCAGCTAGACTGCCTGGCTGGGAAGGCTGCTGTATGTAGTTGAGATAACTTCCCTCTTAAAACCCTGGATTTTGTATGTACATACATTTTCTTCCTGGTTGCATGGGAGATCCAGGTCCTGAAAGCTTCCCCCCTCTTCCTGCCCCTTGGTGCTGAAATGTTTTTTGGCTAATACATCATTTCCAGAAAATCACATGGAGAGAGTATCTTACAGTGACCCCTCTGACCTCCTTCTTCTCCCAGTTTATTCATCATCTACTTGCAGAGAGCTCTGTGAGTGACACCCAAGGCAGCAGATTGGCTGTTCTGCAAATCCACTAGTTTCATCACCTCTTTGCCAGGAGCACTGCAGCCCATGATCCCACCAGCCTCCCATGCTCTGTGCTCCTATTCTCTCTGCATGGCTGCTCCAGGGCACCATCACCAGCTGGCTGCCTGTCAGCAGTGTGAGATGGAAATGTCCCTGTTCTTCCAGCCCTCCTTTACCACTTCTTGACATTTTGCTGAAATCTGGAAAAGGAGATGGAAGAAGCTATGTGTTTCCCACCTCTATCCCCCATGGTAGGGACAGAGAAAGGGGGCTGCAGCTTGTTGCTTGGAATACATGTAAAATTCTATCTAAAAAAAAATAAGAATCTTATGCTGTGTGCATTTTGCCATAGTAAAATGATAAACAATAATGATAACAAAATTAAGAACTGGGAGCACCCCAATTATTTTCCTTCCAGAGAAACCACCCAAATAAAGGATTTTTGATTCAAAATGCTATAATTCCCATCTGCATTGTGCATCTTAATAGTGAACCATGAGAGTGATTGTGTTTTTCCTTGGCATGGGTGCCCCAACTTTGCAGGGCACTGAAGGGCCATTCAGTGATGTGTAATAGTGTTGGGACGGTAAGCCTATCCCTTTGTAGATCTCATTCGGAGAGTGTGTGATTTGATCGAGGATGCTGAGCTTCTGAAACTTTTGTCTTTGGGTTACAGTAGAGCTGTGAATATTTTCATCTCTGGATGCAAAGTGTTCTTCATATGATCACAGCACACTCAAGTCAGGTGGGAGGCATAATGAACAAAAGTTCATTGTCAGGAATTTCATACTTTTTAGCTTCTCGATCTAGCAATGTCTCTTTGGAGCTGCAGGTAAGGCTGCGTGCAACTCTGATTTCCTCTTCCTGGCAGCCCGGCAGCTGTGCTGCCCCTTACACCTGTCCAGATACAGGAACTGCAGGGGGAGTAAGGGTTGGATGATAGACATTCTTCTTTTCATGGTGCAGCTCAGGTCTAGGTAGGATGTGAAAAAAGATCAAAATGCGTAGGAGATAAAGCAGAACGCCAGAAACTGGAGAGAAGTGAAAGATAAAAGCAATAAGAATCATGAAGAGGGATTTTGATCCCAACGATACGCCTTCATTATCCCACCTTGTCACGTGCTATATTAGAGATGCATTAGCAGCCGAATTGCCATTCAGCTGAGTCTGCCAGTGTCTGGAAATCATTTTAAATACCATTTAGTAGCATTTATATTATTTTATGATAACATAGTACCCATTGAAATGATTATTAAACTCATATTTGCAGTGGCCTAGGAAAAAAATAAAACATATCCCTTCAAAAGATGACTCCCACAATTGCCCCTTCAGCAATTATTCATGGAGGAGCCTCTCTGCCTACATTAGAACCTGAGATACATTGACGTATGCTAATGCAGGGCTCTGCTGTGGGTTTCTCCTTTAGGAGTTCAGACTCTCATTACCTACCCATCGATGCACAGGATCCCAGACCCCATTTCCTTCAGCCTGTTATTTCTTTTCCTTTTCATATACCTTTTGCTCCTTTCCTAATGGATTTCCAGGACAGTATTGCAAATAATAAACCCATGATCAGAGCTCACTTGCTTTCTTCCAAAAATAATACCTCATTAGGCAGCAGATCTTGGCTTTTCACTGTGTACCAGGGAGATTTTATAAAAAGCCTTACTTCTCATGGCTCACAGAAGCCTATAACTCACTTAAGGAAGATGATGTTCTATTTAAACCTGGTGAGTTTCTCAGCAGGTACCTAAAAGTTGAATAATATTTTAATTATATAAGCACATTGCCTTAAAAAAAAAAAAGTCCAGGTAGCATATCTCAAGTGCAGTGATGTGCTCAAGTTGACTTATCCCAGCTGGGGAGGACTGATGTTACACAGCGCTTCCCAACTCCAGGTTCAATGACCTGATGTCAGCTCAGTAGCCTGAAATTGGCTCCTTCCTTCTTTCCTTTCTGCCCCCCTTTTATTCAGAAAGCTTATTTTTAAGCATTTACCACACCCTACTACTTTGGTGGGCTGGGATTTAGCTCAGTTGGTAGAGCGCTGATCTGTAGTCTCTGAGGTCCTGAGTTTGATTCCCAGCACCGCAAAAATGGGAGAAGGATGTGGCAGTCCACTCCCTAGGCAATCCCGACACAATCAGCCATTGAAAACCCTATGAGGGTCGCTGTGAGTCGGCGAGACTCCACAGCACCTAACCACCACCACCACTTTGGGGGACTCACCAGAGTGAAATAGTTCCCCAGACACAGATGGGTAACACCTGAGAGCTCAGTCACTGCTGGATTCTGGCCATGAACGTGGCCCGCCTTTTCTCCAGGTAACATCACCTCTGATCCAGGCTCATTATTTCTATGTAACTCATTCAATAGAATTCCTACAACTTCAACTTCTCACATATTCTCCTAGATTGTGCCAAGAAACTTTTATAGTGAAAGTATCATGAGCCTTGTTATACCCTGTTGTGAAAGAGAAATTTTTTTTTCTTCTTAGGGATTTAGCTATGAAATATCCTGAGAGGTTAGGTGTATAGTTGGGTGTGTTGAGAGCTAGAGACTAGGAAAGGATTGCTTCTGTTATTACATCTATTGTTTTCCTAAAACATTAAAATGAAGGAAAAGTCCCAAAGTCTGCTTTTAATCCTTTAGCTTATGGCTTTAATTATTAATGAATCAAAATTTCATGATTTAAATTCTTATGAGTATTTACACCCCAGTGAGAAGGGGAATAGTTTATTATTTGTTTGGGTGCTGGGATCAAACCTGGGCCCTTGTGTGCGATAATCACTCACTCCCCCCACTGAGCTACACCCCAGCTCAGACAGAGACAGGGTTTGATGGGGGTGAAACAGACATGAGGAGGAAGTTTCCTGAGAATGCAGCTCCCAAATCAAAACTTACGTTGTTTTTATTTCTAGGACTAGTGTAGGCAATGATAGTATTGTCTGAATAACATATGAATTACACAAGCAAAATGCTCAAAAATATTCAAGTAGCATGAAGAATACAAAACAGAAAGTAATTTCTTTCTCCACCCATTCAGCTCCCCATCTCCCTGCTCACTGTTCATGGCAACATTATATTGCATATCTTTTTAATTTAAAATAGTATATTAAAATGCCAAATGTACTATTGCCTTTGATTATGAAATATTCATTATGAGTACATTAATAGCTTCCAAAAATTTCCCCAATATGCTTTCACTCAGACATTCAAACATCAAACAATGCTCATTAATATTACAAAAAAAAAAAAAAACTGGCTCATTCACTGGATTAATTTTAAAAACCTGAATTTTTGCTGCTTTCCATTTGGAAGTCCTCCACCCCTTTAACAAAAACAATAGAGAAAATGCATGAAAAGTGAGGGTTCAGGGCTGACATAACTCCTGACAGGAATTTTGCTCAGAAAGATAGATGATCACACTTGCTAGCCCTTCATGCCCTTGGGCTTCAGAGATCACTGGATTCTTAACACCAAATGCCACTGCTTCTCTTCCCTGTTAGAGTAAGGGACTCTCTGGCAGAGTCAAATCCCTTAGAAATGTCAAGAGCTGTTCGTAATAGCAGCCCTCTGACATCTCCTCCCCAGCAATATCAATGACCCAGACTCCCTGGTTGCATCCCCAAATGGCTCATCCTCCCGCACCCCCCAGTTTCATTTATCGGACCACTTGCCCATCTTGCCAGGTCACCTGTTTCAGGGCCTCACACTCCTGTTTCCCAGAGCCCTGAAGCTTGTAATTCATCACGAGACACAGAACTCATGTTCGGCCCCAACTCCCAAACCCCAACTGCACTTCCTCATTTGCCACTTCTGGCTTCCTGCTGAGGAGGAAAGAGCAGAATTGGCATCTTGTAAAAGTGGCCTTTCTGCATTCACTGGGTTAGTCTTGGGCCTCAGAACAGCTCCCTTGGCAGGAGAAGTGGCTGAGCACAGGTTCCTTGCTGTGCAGTCCTCTGTGCCTGGGGGACCTCAATAGTCTTGCCTCTGCCATAGGGATCTACTCTGGGTGGTTAGCCCTTGCCCTTCTATTCCCTCATCCCTTTAGAATGCCTCTCAGGTTCCTTGCACCCTATACCTCCTATAGCTTGGACAGTCCTAACCTATTTCAGAAAAGGTATTATGTTACTCTTTTTGCTCCTGTCCATGAGCCCTGTATACCAGAATGTTGTGCAGCAGCTGGGAAGGCACTCACAAAGGTGGTGGGTATGTGTTTGAGCCTTGTCTTAAACCACATGTGCTGAAGTTTGAGTACTTGACACTCAGGCTCCTACACATGAGCCCAGTTTATGCCCTTTCCTAAGTGAGACTGAGAATGACAACCTTGCTAAATATAATACAGCTCAGCTCTTCCAAAGGTGTCTATGAAGACTATTTCTGACATGAGAAATGGTAGCTAGACCAAATATGTGCAGATCTTTTACTCTTCCCTACTCCATAAGGCTAGTTTGAGGATTAGAGCCACTGGTTCATTCTCATCCCAAATATGGATATTCATTCATTCATTTAATAAAATTTTATTGAATAACTACTAAATGGCAGGTATTGTTCTAAATGCTAGTGATACTGAGGAAGATTCGTAGTCCTCTCCAGCTTCTCTACAGTAGCTGAAACAAGAATGGAACATTTACACAAGAATTGATATTAGCCAGAGGCTGTGACACATATCCTTAATCACAGCAGCTTGGGAGGCTGAGGCAGGAGGATCACAAATTTGAGGCCAAAGGCAGTCTGTAAACTAACAAGACTGTCTCAAAATAAAAGTAAAAAATGGGATGAGAGGGCAGCTCAGTGGCAGAGTACTTGCAAAGCATGTGTGAGACACTGGGTTTAACCCTCACAGTGAAAGAGAAGAGAAGAGAAGAGAAGAGAAGAGAAGAGAAGAGAAGAGAGAGAAAGAGAAAGAGAAAGAGGGGGGAGAGAGAGGAAGGAAGGAAGGAAGGAAGGAAGGAAGGAAGGAAGGAAGGCAGGCAGGCAGGCAGGCAGGCAGGGAAAAGAAAGAGAAAGAAAAGAAAAGAAAGGAAAAAAAGAAAAGAAAATAGATTTTAACAATAGTAATATAAACAGAGAGAACCCAAGGAATCTAACTTACCTGTTTTTCAAGATACATTTGATCCCTGGGGCTCATATGTGAAGACCCATATGAAATTTCAGCCTCAGTATTAGATTCACCACTCAGGAAAGCATTTAGGTAAATATATAGACTTTAAGACATATACCCCACTGCTCAAATCTCAAAGAGAGATAATATTTCCTTTCTCTCTAGGCTAAAACTGTTTTGTTCTGCAGGAGGCAAAGATTATATAAAGTCAACATGTATTATCTAGATGCTCTACAGCCTGCCTATCCTTTGCCCTACTTGATCTAAGAAAGATTTAAAGAGCTATATTAGTTGGCCGTTTCTATTTTCTCTCTTTCAACTTGCATTTGTAGACTAGCTTTATTTTGTTTATTTTTATATTTAATATTTGGTTTATAAAAGTTTTGGACAATAGCTCCTTCCTTTTTGTTTTCCTTTTTCTAATTTTAAAATATTTATGTGGCAAATAAAAATTGTATATATTCAAGGTACACAGTGAAATAATACAATATAACATACACATTTTGTACTGATTACCACAGCCAAATTAATTAAACCATCCATCACCAGCACAGTTACCATGGGGAAAATGGGGGAAATGAGGATACTTAAAATCTTCTCTCTTATCAAATTTCAAATAAATAGAGCATCGTTAACTATTTGTTACTATACTAGATCCCCAGAACTTATTTATCTTCTCACCGAAAGTTAATTTGTAAAAGCAGAGAGTAAAATGGTGCTTGTCAGGGGCTGGCTGATGGGGGAAATGAGGTAATGTTGGGCAAATAGCTCCTATTATATAGGACGAAATCATGGCCAACATAAATCACTTTCCTAGTTCTGTTTAATGATTTGTGATAGAAGTTGTATTTTGAAAGTATTTTGATTCTTGCTTTCTTTATATTTTCAATTTATTAAATACATGCATGGCTCACTTTCTATCATTTTAAAGTCATCTCTTATGTTCTCTTTCAAATAGTATATAATTTTTTGTCCCTGTAAAATATTTTTCTTTAAACAAGAAAAATATGTAGGACCTCCTAGATCATAAACTTTGCCTCTCAAATTTTCTGTTGCTCCATTATATTCTCACGTTTAGTATTACAGAAGTAAATGTTGTTGTTGTTGTTACGTGCCGTCGAGTCAGTATCCGACTCATAGCGACCCTTTGTACAACAGGGGAAACACTATTGTCAGTGCTTCTCTGCTATTCATAGGGTTTTCAATGGCAGTTTGAGTTTTGGGAGGGGGTTGCCAGGTCCTTCTCCCAAGCCTACAGCTTCTGGTGTTCCCAGGCGGTCTCCCATCCAGGTACTAACCAGGCCTGACCCTGCTTAGCTTCCTAGATCTGATGGGATTGGATGCCACAGGGCTACCGCTGCAGACAGAAGTAAATAGACTTTTTATTTTTTTTTTTTAGAAAATTATATTCGTCTCTTGGATGCTTACAGAATAATGTTTTGTTTTGTTTTTAAGTGTGGTCTACACGCTATGGTGGCTTCTGAGATGTTTAAGGAAGTCCATGAAGTCAAAACTAGTTTCATATTCTATACAAACGTTGGATCATAATAAAAGAAAAAAAAAGCTAAGAATGGTATTATTACAGATGGTCTAGAAAATGCATGTGATAGTTCTGACAAGGTAAAAAGAAAGTTCACTGTGGGAAAAGTTTCTATCTTAAACAGAACTGGAACCCAAGGATATATAGAAAAATATCACCATAAAAAGACAAGTAAATGGTAGAGAAGTCTTTGATGGGGGGGCAGCATACAAGAGGATAAGGGGGAACCTATATGAATAATGTACAACAAAATGCATATATGGAAATGTCACAATGAGAAGCATGTCAGAATGAATCACCTTAAGGGATACATTAAAATTTTCAACAACAACAAAAAAAAACTAGATTCATAATACTAAGATGTTATTTTCTTTTGTGGTATTGACATTTGAGCTAATAGTCCAAAGCAGTGGTGACTTAGCAAGAATCAAGACAGTGGTGACAAATTATACTACACGTTGTTGTTGTTAGGTGCTGTTGAGTAGAGTCCAACTCATAGAGACCCTCATAGGGTTTTCAATGGTTGATTGTTTCAAGATTGTTTTCGGGAGTGGATTGCCACATCCTTCTCCCATTTTTATCATGCTTGGGATGGAACCTGGGTCCTCAGAAAGTGTGGAGCACCACTTTACCAACTGAGCTAAACTCCAGCCCCACACTACATATTAGTCATTGCATATTATATTTGATAACATGGGAAGTGTATATGGGGCACTTCTGCATACCTAAAGATGACAAACATCTCAAGAAAAATCATTTGAGAAACTGTTTGAATTGCAACCTGAACTAACCACTTTTCTAGAGTGCCCATTTTCACTCGAAAGTACAGTTAATACACAAACTATGGTAAATCAAACATGAGCATTTTTTTGAATAAAATAAATTAACCTATCACTTCAAGTAAAAGAACTGACTACTTTTGTTCAATGATAAAATTCAAGCTTCTCAGTGAAAATTAGAATATTGGAAAAATTTTAACTACAACTGTGAGTTTCTGCAATGTGTCTGTCAGGTTGCCATGTTGTGGGGCCTTGCATGCTGCTGTGATGCTGAAAGCTATGCCACCAGTATCTCAGAAACCAGTAGGGCCACCCATGGTGGACAGGTTTCAGCTCAGCTTCCAGACTAAGACAGAATAGGGAGAAGGTCCCAGCAGCCCACTACCAAAACAATTAGCCATTGAGAAACCCCATGAATAGCAGAGAAACACTATCAAATATTGTACTGGAAAATATACCCCTCAGGATGGAAGGCATTCAAAAAATGACTGGGGAAGAGTTGCCTCCTCAAAGTAGAGTCGATCTTAATGACAGGAATGGAGCATAACCCCTGGGACCTCCTTTTGTTGATGTGGCATGACTCAAAATGAGAAGACAGATAGTGTCTGCAACAATGGGCTCAAACATGAAAAGATCATATGCATGACGTAATGTTGGGTAGTGTTTCATCCTGTTATACCAAGAGTCACTATGAGTCAGGTCCAACTTGGCAGCACACAACAACAAACTGTGAGTTTGTCAGCTTTCCAATACTTAGACCTTTCTAATAAGATCAGTGATGATAAAAACAAAGATGATTTTTGAAAATTGTAAAAGAAAATCTATCAACATTTGGAAGAGCTGAGGGCTGTGGCTCATCCCTATAATCCCAGCAACTTGGGAAGTGGAGGCAGAAGGATCACAAGTTCAAGCCCAGAGGCAGCCTGTGTAATTTCATAAGACCATGTCTCAAGATAAAAAATAAAAAGGGGGCTGTGGGTACAGCTCAGTGGCAGAGCACTTGTAAAATATACATAAGGCCCTGGGTTCAGTCCCTAGTACCATGAAAAAAAAATTGGAAGTTATGCAAAACTCAGGGTAGCAATATATTTCCAAATGGCCAATGTATGATCTTATATAAGAGTCATTCAAAATATAAGGTAAACCAATATATTTTACTGTAATTAAGTGTGAAAAGTTATTTAATATTTTAGTTTCCATATTAAAACTATTAAAAATTACCATTTTTAAGTTTTAATGTAGGATTTTAACAATACCCATTATTATCTGAGACTATTAAAATACTCTTTCCAAAATATACGTGTGATGCTAGATTTTTATATGCTTTAATCACAACATTTTTAAATAAATTAAATGCAGCAGATATGACCACTTCTGTCTTCTACTAAGCCAGGGATTGAAGAAAATTGCAAAAATGTAAAATGATCCCACTTTTTTGGTTTTAGAAAATATAATGCCTTCATAAAAACATGGTTTTATGTTAATATGTGATAGACTGATTTTTAAAAGTATATCCTTTAAATTCTCAATTTTGACTTCTAATGTGATAAACATTGACAGATAAAATCTGTTTTTATAAAAGTTCTTTTGGGTCTATGATGATTAATTTTGTGTCAGCTTGGCTGGGCCACAGAGTACCAGATACTTGGGCAAACATTATCATGGGTATTTCTGTGAGAGTGTTTTTGGAGAGATTAACATTTAAATCAGTACGTTGAATAAAGCAAACTTCTCTTTATAATGTAGATGGACTTTGTCTAACAAGGTGAAGGCCTGAGTGGAAAAAAAATAGGTGACTTTCTCCTGAGTAAAAGAGATTTCTTACTCCTTGACTCACTTCCAAGTTGGAATATAAGCTTTTTCCCTGTCTTTGGACTTGAAATGAAACATTTGCTCTTTGTTTGTCTCTGGGACTTTCCCACCTCCACAAGTGTATAAGCTAATTCCTTATCATCTGTCTATCCATCTATCTACCTATCAGTTCTGTTTCTCTGGAAAACCCATAGAATCCTTAATAATTTTTAAGAGTGTACAGGCATTGTGATATCAAAAACTTTGAAAACTATGGTTATAGATCAGGCAACCTGTATCAAAAGTATTACTAAAGTATAATAAACAGTGAGACCCCTCTTATTAACTTTGCCTGGGAGAACCACCTTTATACAATGACTCATTCTTTTTTTCTCAGGTACATCTTCTTACGTGCATCATTAAGTATGGATCACTACTTATTCTTCTTTGTTGTTAGGTGCCATTGGGTCCAATAGCTACTCTCATAGGATTTTCAATGGCTGATTTTTCTGGGATTATTCTCAGGAGTAGACTGCCAAATACTCCTCCCATTGACTTTCCTGACCAATTAGCCATGTTTACTCTCCATTTTTAATCATCTTCCTTCTCATTAACTTTGTTTCTTTTTACTTTATCCCAAAGATTTCACTTCTATAATTGTAATCTTTTTGTGTTTAATACATCATGTATTGTAACTTGTTCTGTCATTTTATCCTAGCATATCTCCCAATATCTTTCCATCTCTGTTTCTTAGGCATTGTGTTCCTCTTCTCTATCCTTTCCAATTAGTTTCTTGATAGTTTCTTCTAGATTTAACACGAGAATATTATTTTGGGAGCACATTTTCCTCTAGTCTTTTGTCTTTGTCTTTGTAGTTTCCTCTAGTCTTTCCTCTAGTCTTTGTAGTTTCATTTGCCTCAGGATTTTCTTACTTTCTTTTCTTCTTTTCTAATGTTTCTCTTACTAATCCTTTCATTGGGAAATTCTTTTTTTTTTTTTTTTGGTTTTTTTCAGAAAATACTGTTAGGGTGAAGTGGTCTTGGCTGTGCTCCTTGTTGTTGTTAGATGCCATAGAGTTGAGTCCTACTCATAGCAACTCAGTGTGTAAAAGATGAAACACTTCCTAACACTGTGTCATGCCCAGCACTATGTCAGTGATTCTCTGCTATTCATAAGGTTTTCACTGGCTGATTGTTTTTTGAAAGTGGGTTACCAGGTCCTTTTCCCAACCCTACAGCACACAGTGTTCCCAAGTTGTCTCTCATCTGAATACTAACCAGGTCCAACCCTGCTTAACTTCTGAGATCTTATAAGATCAGATAGATCCTCAAACAATCAGCCATTGAAAACACCATGCAAGTTTCTATGTGTCAGACCTGACTCGAGGGCACCTAATAACAATAGCAATGGCTCAGCCCACGGCCTATGAAATCTATCTAGAAGGTAGAATGATATGCAATGAGTCCAAATCCAAGTCTCAGCTTCTTGCAGGCTTTCCCCCCATTTAAATCTACTTTGTCAATCTCTTCTCTTCTAACCAGAATTTCAGCCACTATAAACCAATTTAATTCATAAAAACTACAATTCTTGCCTTACACTTATAACAAACATCTTCTTGTTGTCCCCCACCTACAACTTTTACTTAAGGAATAGAATTACAAGAGTTAACTGCCTTCACCATGATCTCCCACCTGCCTCTTGCCCAGTTCTTTTCATTAGCCTCATCTCTAATAGATGGGAGCTGATAGTCTGGAGCAAGCATGATAATCAGAGTACTCAGATTGTGTCATAATTCATCATACCTTGACATGAACTCCAAATAATCTATTTGTTGTTGTTGTTGTTGTTGTTAGGTGCCATGGAGTTGGTCTCTGACTCATAGCAACCCTATGTACAACAGATGAAACACTATTGTCAGTGCTTCTCTGCTCTTCATAGGGTTTTCAATGGCTGATTGTTTTTTGGGAGTGGGTTGCTGCATCCTTCTCCCAAGCCCACAGCACCTGGTATTCCTAGGTGGTCTCCCATCCAAGTACTAACCAGGCCACACCCTGCTTAGCTTCTGAGATCTGATGGGCTCAGAGGCCACAGTGGTATGGCTGTAGGAAGTCTGTTTTTAGTCCCTTCAAACTTACATTATATTTATAGTTAACAAAGTTTTACCACAAGATATTGGCATTGAGTTGTCTAACAATTTTAATTTTCAATGCTGAATGACTTTTCCTCTTTTTTTTTGTCTTTATAAACACTGCAGTCAGATGTTGGGAGGCAATGCAATGGAAACTAGTAGATAGATATCACTTTCAGATCCTTAGTGATATTAAAGCAATCTCTAAGTTATCACAACTCTGTGAAACCTATGAAATAGCTATGCACACAATTTCTTCCACTGAGAATACAAACTTCTCACAGGATGGAGATTCCCTGATTCCCTCTTAAGGTGACTAAGGAAGTGTCAGTGTAGACACAAACCAAGCAGACTCATATCAAGATTGAGCCCATGGTTTCAGGGTCTTTAACAGGCTAAAAGAGATGGCACTAGAGTATAAGTATAAAAATTAGGGGAAATACTGAAAGGCCAAAGGAGAGAAAGCTACTTAGTTATCACCCCTGCCCCCCAAATGAGTAAAGGAACAGATATGGCTCATGAAACTCAGGGTTATTTATTTGACAATATGCATTCTCAAATATTTATTGATTGCAGACTATATTATGAGTCTCAAGTCAAGAAAATGTAGAACTCCCACAGGAATCCAGAATAAGGTGGCTGGGAAGGTCTAGAACATGTATTAAAAATAAGACTCTGATGGCCCAAATTCTTTCTTCTCAGTTGCTGGATTTGCTGATTTAGGAGAAATCAGATCAAGAGAGATTCTGAGAGATATTGCCACTGCATCATATACACCATATACATTTCCATTCGATGTCCAAACACCACCAACTAGATCCAGAGAAAACAAGCCATGTTGCCCTGTAAACCAAAGAGGAAACTGAATTTATGTTCCAAAAGTAAAGAACTTGACATTAGGTTCTCCCCAAAGTCTTCTACCCCCACACATCCGTCAGTTTGCCGCACTGTGGGGGCTTGTTTGTTGTGATGAGGCTGAGAGCTTTGCCATTGGTACCTCCGATATGAGCAAGGTTACCCAGGGTAGACAGGTTTTCAGCTGAGGTTCCATACTAAGACAGACTAGGGAGTAGGACCTGGTAAACCACTCCTGAAACAACTAGCCATTGAAAACCCTATGAATAACAAAGAAACACTGTCAGATATAGTGCCGGAAAATGAGGCCCCCAGGTTGGAAGGCACTCAAAGGACTACTGGGGAACAGTTGCCTCCTCCAAGTAGAGTCTACCGTGATGAAGGAAATGGAGTAAAGCCCCAGGGACCTCCATTTGCTGATGTGGCATGACTCAAAATGAAGAGAAACAACTGTAAACATTCATTAATAATTGGAACATGGAATGTACATAGTATGAATCTAGGAAAATTAGAAATCATTAAAAGAGAAATGGAACGCATAAACATTGACATTCTAGGCATCAGTGAGCTAAAATGGACCAGCATAGGCCATTTTGAGTCAGACAATCATATGGTCTACTACTCTGGGAATGATAAACTCAAGAGAAATGGGGTTGCATTCATCATCAAAAAAGACATTTCAAGACTGTCATGAAATACAATGTTGTCAGTGATAGAATAATATCCATAGGCCTACAAGGAAGGCCAGTTAATATGACTGTTATTCAAATTTATCCACCTACCACTAAGGCCACAAATGAAGAAAGGGAAGACTTCTATCAGCTTCTGCAATCTGAAATAGATCAAACATGCAATCAAGACATACTGATAATCACTGGTGACTGGAATGCAAAGGTTGGAAACAAAGAAGAAGGCTCAATAGTTGGAAAATATGGTCTTGGTGACAGAAACAAAGCTGGAGATCGCATGATAGAATTTTGTCAGACCATTGACCTTTTCATTACAAATACATTTTTTCAACACCATAAATGGAGACTATACACATGGACTTCACCAGATGGAACACACGGGAATTAAATTGACTACATATGTGGAAAGGGATGATGGAAAAGCTCCGTACACAATGTCAAAACAAGACCAGGTGCTGACTGTGGATCAGACCACCAACTTCTCATATGCAAGTTGAAACTGAAGCTGAAGAAAATTAGAACAAGTATAAGAGAGCCACGGTATGACCTTGAGTATACCCCACCTGAGTTCAGAGACCACCTCAAAAATAGGTTTAATGCATTAGACACAAATGACAGGGGACCAGAAGAGTTGTGGCATGACATAAAAGATATCATTCAAGAAGGAAGCAAAAAGTTCTTAAAAAGACCAGGAAAAGAGAAAAGACCAAATTACATGTCAAAAGAGACACTGGACCTTGCCCTTGAATGTCCAGCAGCTAAAGCAAAAGGAAGACATGATGAAGTTAAAGAACTAAACAGAAGATTTCAGAAGGCAGCTCGAGAAGACAAAAACAAATATTATAATGACATGTGCAAGGAGCTGGAGGCAGAAAACCAAAAGGGAAGAACACGTTCTGTGTTTCTCAAGCTTCAGGAAGTGAAGAAAAAATTT